>OOFE01049648.1:0-13184 GCA_900323365.1 Monocentris japonica
TAGCTGTGTTCATTTGCACCAGGGTGAGTTGTAACAATGACAAACCCTGGTTCACAGCAAAACTCAGACAGCTACGTTTGGAAAAGGATAAGGCGTTTAGGAGTGGAGACAAGGACAGGTTCAAGGAGTCCAAGTACAGGTTTAGCAAGGCGGTGAGAGAAGCTAAACGACTGTACTCTGAGAGACTAAAACATCAGTTCTCAGCTAACAACTCTGGATCTGTCTGGAAGGGGCTCAGGCAGATTACCAACTACAAGCCGAGAGCCCTCCACTGCATTGAAGACCTGCGCCTGGCAAACGACCTGAATGATTTTTACTGTCGCTTTGAAAGGGAATTGGACAGTCCTGACACCATCCCCCGTGACACCTTCGACCAGCTCCAGCCCACCAGCCCCACCTCCCCCACCACAGCAGGGACCTCCTGGAGCTCCAAGTTGTTCTGACCGCACCAGGTCACCAGATGGTCAATCTCCCACCTGTAGGCGGACTCATCCCCACCAGAGATGAGCCCAATGAGAGTGGTGTCATCCGCAAACTTCAGGAGCTTGACGGACTGATGACTGGAGGTGCAGCTGTTGGCATACAGGGAGAAGAGTAGAGGGGAAAGAACGCAGCCTTGAGGGGGACCCGTGCTGATGGTCCGGGACTCGGAGAAGGTGTTTCCCCAGCTTCACGTGCTGTTTCCTGTCAGACAGGAAGTCTGCGATCCACCTGTAGGTGGAGTCAGGCACACGCAGCTGGGAGAGTTTGTCCTGCTGCCGGGATGATGCTGTTGAAGGCGGAGCTAAAATCCACAAACAGGATCCTTGCATAGTGTTGGGGGGTCTCTGAGGTGGGTAGTTGTGCAGAGGCCCAGGCCCCTGCTGTGGTGGGGGAGGTTAAGCTGGTGGGAAGAGTTACGGGGGATGGTGTCAGGACTGTCCCATTGCCTTTCAAAGCGACAGTGGTGCTGATTGAGGTCATTGGCTAGGCGCAAGTCGTTAAGAGTGGGGGGCTTTTGCTTTGAAGTTGGTGATCTGCCTGAGCCCCTACCAGACAGAGGCGTTTGCCGATGGAGTTTCTCAGAGTACAGTCGTTTAGCCTCTCTCACAGCTTTGCGAAACGTGTACTTTGCCTCAACAAACTTGGCCCTGTCTCCACTTCTGAACGCCTGCTCCTTTTCCAACCTTAGCTGTATGAGTATAGCTGTGAACCAGGGTTTGTCATTGTTATAACTCACCCTAGTGCATGATGTGACACAGCAGTCCTCACAGAAGCTGATGTGTGAAGTTAGAGCCTCTGTGAACTCATCCAAACTGTTGGTAGCAGTCCTGAAAACATCCCAGGCAGTACAGTCCAAGCACGCCTGAAGATCCTCCACAGCTTCACTGGTCCACTTCTTAGATGTCCACACAACAGGTTTAGAGAGCTTTAATTTCTGCCTGTATATAGGAATCAGGTGGGCCATGACATGGTCAGAGTGACCCAGTGCAGTTTATTGCTCATCTGGCACCACGTGCCTTGAGCATCATACACCACTGTCAGCTTGTGAATTCTTGTAATTGTTTCCTGTAAAGTAAAAGGCAACATTTCACCACCAACACCACCAACACCTCAAATTCAGGTTAATGTTGCTTTATCTAATTTTGCCATCAGCATCAAATGTGTCAGGTGCTTTCTTCACCTGATAAAAATAGAGGATGTTTATAACTGGAAATGATCTTTATCTGCCTCTCCTCCCCTATATTTCTCATTCAATCTCTCTCTCTCGCTCTCTGATAGGTAGAGTTACCCAGTGGAGGTCATAGCTGTCTCTCTCAGGCTGGGCCACTGAGGTCAAAAAACACTCTACCATTGTTTCAATACACAGAGACCCATCAGCACTCCCTCTGTTACTGGCAGAGGACACTGTACAGTACAAGAGCTTTCATGTGCATGCATGTAATTACAACATTGTGTAATTATATGTGTGTGTGACTATGTATGTTTGTGCACTTGATTGAATGACCCTCATTAGGCTGAGGTCAATCAATATCACAGAGAAGCAATCACCTGGGTCCCAACTATTCTTTCCCAGCATGCCTGCCTGCTTACTAACCAGCAAAATCCTCAGAGTTTATTACTTTACTGCGTGGAGACATGAAAACCATAAAGTCCCACAAGAAGACACAGCCTTCGCTTAGCCAATGACCCAGGAATCTGATGAGGCAATCAATTCTCTTTTCATTTTTCTCTTCCATACCGTTTTTTTTTTCATTATTTAGCTCTGTCTTTCTGTTTCTAAAATTACAATTAACACAAGGTTGTATAGTTAGATTGATTCTAATGGTGAAATCAAACAACTTAGTCCGTCTTACCACTCGCTCATCCTCTCTATTCACCCTACCATCACACTCCTCTTCACTCCCTTCCTGTCTCTCTCTTACCTTGGAATGTACCTTATGGAATGTCAAACTTCATGTCAAAGTTTGACATTCTCAGCTAGACCATATAAGACCTCAGGGGGTCTGGAGCATTTTCACAGACACAGAGCAAGACCGAGAGAGATACACACACACAGGAAGAGAGCCATAGTATATTTGAAAAAATGAAACATATGGGCCCTTTAGCTGATTCCACAGAGAAGGATAATAAGAGAGGAAAGTTTGACTCATATCTTTGCATTTACCTAAAGTACTAGCACATAGATAAATGTTTTACTGCCTCAACAGCTGCCAGACTACAAGTATAAGCCAAGAGTTCACAGGGGGCTGAAGCATTATTACACAAATTAAAAGAGCAGCTAGATGAATGTGAGTCAAAGGGTAGAGAGGGTAGGAGACGTGTACACTAAAAACACACCGAGAACACAATCTTCCCACAGAAAGTCTCCTGGGAACACACAGCCCTGGGCAGCACAAACCAGACAGAGAAAGGACTCTGATTTGCTGAGATCAACACGCCCGTCTCACCACGCCCACCCATCCCCCTCCTCTTCTGCCCCGTTCTGCTGCAGTCATATGATACTGTATGGCATGGAGGAGCTCAGCATTTTCCCTGTACACATTTTCCTCAGCCCGTTCTCGCTCTTTCACTCTCTACCTCCCACTTCTCTCTTGCTCACTAGCTTTCATTGTGCAAATGAATATTTAGCAGAGAAAAAATGTTAGAGAGAGCTGAGGGAAAAGATGTGACTGTTCTCATTATTTCTCGTGCCATCTTATACTCCTCCCTTCAACCACTGTTCAATGTGAAGAGTATTAGTCTGGAACATGAAGCAGGTCTGAGATTTGTTCTGAGAAAGTTCATACTCTAAGAGTTTAAAATACAAGATTACCACTACATCTCTTGTCTTCTCTAAGTAGGTATTTCATATTCTGTGACTATTTTTGACCAATATTCAGACATGACAACCAATGTTGCCAACATGTCTGAGATACAGTCAGACAGAGCATCTGCTATTTAACTTTCTATTTGTCCCCAAACTACTCCCCATGCTGGCTTACTTAGCTGTGGCTGTGATACACACAGTTTTGTGAACTGGCTTCAAATATCACCTAGTGTTTTTCTGCACTCTTTCAGGTGCAGAGCGCACATGCTCTGGCATGTTATGAATGGCATTTATATTTTTATTGGTTATGGAACACACAGATATCTGTTCTCTGCAGCGCCTGCCTTGTGACACCCATAACTTTGGGGGTTATTATAGGGCAACTGAAAAATACTGTTCTTGTCTGGTGGGACAGGAAGCTGGTTCTAACTGGTGGAGTAATATCACAATGATTCATCCATTGAAACCTACATGCGCTGGAACTATTACATACATTAAGAACATTATTCCACATGAACTGATTGCAGTTAGCTTGATGATGTTATTGTTGTAGCTGTTGTAATTGTTGTAGACATTGTTGTTGGTTTCTACAATAAAAAATGTGGGAGGTGGAAAAAAACATGTAATTAAGTATGGAAAGTATTCCAAATGTCACAATGATTGTACATGCCACATCTTGCCCAATTGCAGCAAACCACACTACAAACAGTGATGCATACTGTACAATCCATTCAAATATCAGTGTGATTTATTATTTAACTTACACATTGAGATGTTAAAATAATCCACAATTAAATAAAAAAAACATTCAACATTCAGAGACGCAACAATCACTCAGAGCATCCAGTCCAGCCACCACACACTATCTGGATGCCCAAACCTGCACTTGTGCAATGTGATGAACGGCAAGATAAAAGGGTGTCATGACAATAGCGTCACAACATGGTGCCGAAGCACCAGGATTTTTTACATTAACATTCATCAATGAATGTACATGGATAGAAAATTCCCTACTTTGCACGTCAGACCTACAGTATATCAATGTATTTGTGTGCTTAGTTCACAAGAATCATACAACGACTTCATCAAACAAGGCTGCTGAAATATTACTTTCAGATTTTCTTCAGAATCTGACCATTCCAACACAGTAAGCCATTTAACCTCGAGGAAAGTTTTTTTTAAATCTGTTGCAGGTCTCAGGCATGAGACCGTGAATGCAGATTAAATGTTCTGTAAAACAGAATATAACAATGAGGCAGGGAAATGTTGGTTTGTCTCATTGTGTCTCAGTGTCACTTTTCTTTTATGTCAAAATGATAATATTCTCTGACATATACCATTAAATAATAAACCATGAACAAAAATAAACAAACAAAATAATTATCAAATACATATAGTTATTCAATATCAAATGCAGCAATGGGGGCTTGTAAATCTCTCAATGTTATTGGGTTGTTTTTCCCAGTTTCACTATTGTCCTTTGTGATATTTTAGCACATGCACTTCTAGGCAGAATTGTTGTCATGTTAAATACTCTCCATTTGTATTATTTGTCTCACAGGGAACTAATGGAGCCCAAATCTTTTTTATATGGCTTCCCCAGACTGATTCACACTCACTACTTGCTTCCTGATGTTCTCTGAGGTCTCTTTAGATTCAGCTCCCCAACAGCTAACTGAACTCTCATTTCCACAGATATTTCAGATATGTTCTCTGGGAGAAGCTTCCCAAGACAGGTGCTCTGTGGTATGAATGACATTCATAGGTTAACTGAGTGCAATTTTGTCATGTCTGTGCGTGTGTGTGTGTGTGTGTTTATATGTTGTACATGCCAGATAAATAAACATCTTGAATGAAATGATGAACTGTGATTGTGGTTAATCTGCCCTTTAAAAAACACAGACATTTACTACAGGATGTATTTTCAGTTAGGGCTTCAGAGTGTTGCATCTGTATGAATCATTGTTGATTATCCCCTTGATTATCATTTTATTCTCTGTGTAGAAAAAGAACGTTTACATCTTCATTTGTCTTCATTCACTATTTCTCTAGTAACGTTTGCGGTATCCTCCAATAGAACATAGCTGGCGGACCCTAAGGTAAAACTGCCAGCGCCAAGCCAAGTGCTGCCATGACAGTGATGATGTCACCACCACCCCTTGGGAAGGCTGCTGGTTGGGAGGGGGGTCCAGGTTGCTATGACAACCATTAATTCTGTAGGTATCGTATTACACCTTACCTTGCACACACCCCTCTGATGTCTTTACACTTTGTTAATATTTAGGGTATTTAGAGATGCATTGGTTCACAGCTTTTTAATTCTCATTTCTTTCACCCTATCACAAAAGTACACTGCAAATACATTCCATATTGTTTTAATAAGTTCAATATTTTTCTCCCCTGTTTAAAAAACAGGGAAAAATGGGATGAATGAATACAGATGTCATGCTGTGGGCTTATTAAGCAAGTTGCAAGCATGTTAAACATTTTTTCTACTTTTTGGGATATCTTTTGTTTAAATCTGTTATTGATCCCTGAAGTATTCCTGAAGTATTGACATTCTTACATCCTGTACAGCTGTGCACGTGCCACACACCTAAAAGCAGCTTCCACTGATGTATTTATCAGTGTATTTATCACGCTATTATCAGCTTTCTGACTTCCTTTTAAAATTATATTCTATTCGAGAGTAGCATAGGTTAAACAGAGGTCAACATCCCTAATAATCTAAATATCTTCTTATACTTAAAGGGCTTTAAGGTTAAAGGACTTTAACATTATTGTCATCTTAGCTGTCTAAGACCTCCAATTATGATTATTATCACTTCAATAGTCAGTGTTATTAGATGGTTCTGTTCAAAATGAAAACACAATCTGAGGTCTTTATGCTGAGACAGTAAGAAAACATTGACTATCCTTGATTTCCTCAGTAATAAAATGAAAGCTGAAATTGGCCTGTTTTTGTTTTCCTTGGGATTTTACTGTTATGGAAAGTGTACGTAAAATAGAAATCTTTGAATCTCTACACTGTCAATCTCTAGAACACCCCACCCCCTCCTTTCCTCCTCTCTCTGCCTGAACCCACATGACAACGTAATCCCCTTACAGTAGCCGATAATACCTGTTTGGCTGGACTGTTAGCTGATGTACTAGATGCTAAGTGCTATACTGCAATGTCTGTTATCTAGTTATTTATGTTTCTGCACTGAGCCAACTGTCCTAAAATCTGACAACTCTGTTTCTCCCTGGTCTAAAAACATGCATAGGCATGTGTAAACTGACATTAACAGCAATGCTACTCCTGATCCAGGTTTATGAGCCGACTGTAGTTAGCCTCCCTCTATCCCAGTTTCTTACTGTCCTAATCCTCAGCGTCTACTGACTGTCCATCTCTTTTGTTTGTCTAGGCCTGGCTTACACAGCAGGCTGCCTCCTAGTCAAACACAGGTCTAATGCCTCGATCACACTGATTGCGGTATTGCGTGTATTATCCACTCCTGAACCCAAACACATCAGCATTTTCTATGGGGCTGGTCCTGGTCCAGCAGCGCAATTACCAAAACTTTCTTCAGTCTCATCCTGACCTGAATTTTGGTGGGCAGAAACAGCTAGGAACAAAAAGTAGCCTAGCACAATATTCAAATGTTTTTTTTGCTATTTCCTGTCCAGCCCACACATATGATTTGATACATACGTTGGAAAAATAAAATGTATGCATCATGCAAAATTCCCTGCAACTGCAATGCAATGTAGTGCTGCAAGGCATTCCATTGGAAATGAATGAACTTCTGGTGCACCACAACACAATTACGCAATCAGTGTGATCGTGCCATTACTTTGTAGAAACTATAGGCTGACTCTATAGGACCTAGCATTTACTGCTGCTATAAGTCCAGTATGAACTTGACAGGGTTTCTCTTTTTTTCTGGAACAGAATAGCCATCAATAACGTTAAATTGACAAGAACCTTTCTCTGGGCCAACCAGCGGTACAAAATCTATAAACAAACTGCCTCAAACACTGACTTTGTATACTGTACTAATTGCTATGCTGAGACTACTCTTCCAGAAGTAGGTCTACATGTGACAGAGCTATCTCCCTATGTATTTCACAACCCAGACCTGGAAGAATCTTGCCTGAGGGGCTCACAGAGAATGTTGCTTAGGGCCCCCTAGAGACAGACACCGGCAGTGGCAGGGCTTGTGGGGCCCACTGGAGGCCCAGGGAGAGGTCAGACAGAGGGGTCAGACTGTCTAAGCTCTCATGTGTTGGAGATGCCACTGGGATGGGTACACAACCACACCCCATCCCGTGAGAACGGTCACATAGCACTGCTCCCCTGGGACACACAGATACATACACAAGCATGAAGAAGCACATGCATTTAAAAACTTTGTCTAGCCATCTCTCTCTTGCTCTTTCTCTCTCTCTCGCTCCCTCTCTCTCTCACACATACACACATGGACAAACAGACTTTATTATTATACCCTCAAATGAGGCGTGTAGGCACAAGTGGGCCTGGGTGATTGTTGAACGTTGGTGTGTGTGTGTGTATCCTGTGCCAAAAACTAATTTATTTTACTTTATTTTTTGCCACTGGTGTGCACTAACCTGTATATTTTTTATATAATCTGTATATTTCTTATATTCTTGATATTTTGTAGTTTGTATATTGTTTATTGCTGTGTGCTTCTTTCTTGCTACTTTGTACATCTGCTGCTGCATAACTACAATTTCCCTCGGGGACAATAAAGAGCCATCTTATCTTATCTTATCTTATGTTATCTTATCTTATCATGGCTTAAACTCATGCCTAACTGGAAAGGTTAACAGGATATTTGTTTACAAGCATGCCATGGTGGTGATTGCTTTGCCATAGTTCAGTCTGCACTTGTCAACACGAGCCAGCCTCTCCCACTGCTAGACACGAGAGAGACAAGAGTGTGACCTGTGGTATCATCAAAAGATAAAGCCTGTAGGTACTTGTGGTAGGTGATAGTGAATGGGAGAAACCTTTTCATTGTGAAAGCACTGAAGATCATTTTCTAGGCTTAACTGTCAGACACTTCAAATAACAATCTGAGCCTGTCCGTGGCAAAAACAAGCACTTTTAGTGGACGTACTTTGATTGGGCACGGCTGCCCCAAAGGATTATGATGCAGCCATTGCAGCCCATTTCGCAGCTGCCGGCTGAGGCGATCTACTGGACCAATTTTAAAACTTTTTGTACCTATTAGTCAATTATCCCAAAATATGTAAACATAGGACCCAGGTTTAAAAATACCAGAATTACCCTTTAAGGTGTGTCTGTCATTATACATACAATATAGCACACATAAACACACACACACTCACAGGTGAACACAAGCTCAATACATGCAATGTATGCTTGTACTGTAGACATTCTGAGCACAAGACCCATCACCATGGCAACAACATACATAACCTTCGAGTAGAGCGCACGTTAAAGGCAGTATATTTTCAGTAGGAAAAAATATTCTACTATATCAGCTTGCTTGTATGCGTTTTCCCTTTTCTTCCTTTACCTTGTTGTCAATACCCCTCTTATCATTCCCTCATAAGATGTTTTCTCCTTGATCCTACTATTTTTCAGTTTTTCAATCTTTTCTCTTCCATGACATCCACTTACTAAGTATTTTTGATTTCACTCTAAGACATCAGTACCTGCTTTTCTTTGTTTTCACACATTTCTGTTCTCGGAAAATGCATTTAGCATGACAGTGACTGCTTGGAAGAGGACGACCTTCTAAAGTAGCCACAAGAAAAATATTAAAACTAGTAAAAAACAAGGCAAGAATAACATCCAGAGATCTACAAGCCTCCATTGCTGCTCTGATGTTATTGTGTAACTGTCAACAATAAGAACACTGAATAGAATTGCATTCATGTAAGGGACAAAGCTCCCAGTCTTAAGTTTGCCAGAGACCACCTGGACAAACCTGAAGATTTCTGGAAGTCTGTTCTCTGGACAGATGAATCCAAAATGTGGTTGCAATCAAAAATGCCACGTTTGACGACAACCTAAAACTGGCCACCACCAAAATAACCCTCTCCCTACAGTCAAGCATGGTGGTGGAGTGTCATGGTCTGGGGCTGTTTTTCTTCCTCTGGACCTGGACGACTGGACATCATTAAGGGAACCATGAATTCTGAGGGAAACCAGAGAATTCATGAACAGAATGTCAGGCCATCAGCTAAAGCTGGGCTGAAACTAGCTATTCAACAAGACGATGATCCTACGGATTCAAGCAAACTAACCAATAATGGCTCAGGAAGGAGTGTAGTGTTTTGTATTAGCCAAATCAAAGTCCCACCCAAATCCAATTGAGACGCTGCAGCAGAGAGAAATGTTTCCTCCTTGATCCTAGTGTTTTTCAGTTTTTCCCATCTCTTTTCTCTTCCATGACATTTACTCACTAAGTATTTTTTGTTTCACTCTGAGACATCAGTGACTGTTTTTCTTTGTTTTGACAAATTTTGGTTCTCCTAAACTACATGGCTAAGATACTAAAATCGAAATTTTAGAGTTTAGATTTCATTCACCACTGGAATTGTGTGGTTTGTGTGGAAATCTATAAGCAGTGGGAAGGGTGTTTACCCTGTGTCACAAATCCATTCTGAGGGCAGTTTCCTTGCACAGATCACGCTATAGGCAGGATTCAAACAAAACCCTCACACATTACAACTTAGCTGCAGAAATCAAATCTGTTAGCAGAACCTTCAGCAGCCTCCCTGGATGCTTTCCCTCCCCTGTGTACTGTGGATTCCAGTCTTGTCTTGTCAGGTCAGTCAGCTCCCACCTGGCTGACCTGGGGCGAGATGGCCCAGGTGTTGTCTGCTGTTGAATGTAGTCCTTTCCCACAGTTTGCTCAGTCTGACACCCTCCCCCTCAGCTCAGACTGTAGGGCGAGCTAAGCAGTCATGCAGTGATGGAGGGACTCCAGCGAAAGGCCTCTCTGATCACCCCCTTTTGGGCCAGGGAATTCCTGCTCCAACCTCGCCTGGAACCACAAGGTTCTCACACCTTGGCTCCTCAGGGTCAATACTCCATCCTCAGCAGGACAATGGATTTTTATTGTACAACGTAAACACACCGATACACTTACGGACACACACTCTTATAATGTAAACTCATTTCCCAATCCTTTATATCGGACATTTGACAATTCCAATCTCAAAGGCAAAGGGGGCAACTGAAGACTGCATTAAAACAAAAGCATCCATTTCAAGTTGTAATGTGACACATGACACATGAACACTCGGAGAAGGTAATTTCGATACTGTAGAATACATTCTACATTCGTATGGACACTACTTCCTCAATAAGGACAAGAATGCCAAGTTATCAAAATGTCTGTCTCCGTCTTTGAATCCTGAATGAAAAGGCTGTGGCACATATCCATGTCAACAAACACACATTCAAACCCATGCACACACAATATATTTCTCTACTGTATGTTCTTAAGCCTCTTTTCCCTCATTTTTCTTCTTTCTTTCTCTCTCTCTCTCTCTTTTCATAAAAAGATGGTGTGAAGGTTATATTAAGACATCACCCATATGGTACTGACATTTCTCCATCTGACTTTCTGAATTACATCCTCTCCCTCTCACCCCTTTTTCAGTCTTCTCCCTGCTTCTACTTCACTATCACTGATATCACTCATACACTCTTCCGGGGGGACCAAAGGAGAAGATTTACTACTGAACCATAAAAGAAATGGTGTGACCAGAGCACATCAGTCTCTACCTTGTCACCGCTACAGTCCAAAAGTGATTTGTTGCAAAGGGATTACAGCATGTAGGTGTCAACGCAGATGTGAGGATCCAAGAACAATTAAGAGTCCAACTGGACAGCAGATTAATTTTGTGCAGTGACCATAGCCAAAGAGGCCAGGTAGACGATAGATAGAGAGAGAGAAAGGGGACAAGTCTGTCAGACCTGAGCGGGATAGATGGGTTGTATTAGAGATCAGGACACTGGATGTGTTTTAAATGCAAAAGGCTACAGCCTATGGCAAATGACATAGCTGAGAAAAGCTTGGCTTAACTGAGCTAAGAGCAATGATTATCCTTCAAATCTGGCTGGAAGGAGTAAAAACACAGAGAACATAAATGTAATATTATTAGGTGTATTCATTATCATGTTCACTCTGAAGACTGTATTTGGATAGTTAGTGATTAGAACTAAAATCAACTTGTATATTTTAAATGCAGTGAAGGAAAACCCATCAATGAAATCAGGAAAAGGTCAAATTATGAGAGAACAGAGCCAGAGAGCCAAAAGAAGACATTTTGAAACGTACAAAAGTGTATAAGAGTGAAGCTGTCATGCTATGCATAAAGTGTATTGTGTAAAAGAAGTGTAAGAGAAGAGGAATGAAGTGAGAGTCAGAGTGACAGGTACACACCCCCGGGGAAACGACAGTTATTGGCATACCACTGAGTTGCATAGTCACGTAGCTATTTATGAGCAGAGCAATGCTTGGAAGGATTGCATCATTGTGACCAGGGTGCAAAAAGAAAACCTAACAACCAAGAGGATGTAGGAACAAAGAACAACATTCATTGATCTTATCTTTGTTTACAGAGTGGGCAAGCTCTACTGCACCAAGCAGGAGCAGGTGACTGTGTTTCATTGGTTCCCATGTATGTGAGTCCACGTGCTTATGAATGCACCTGTTTGTGTCTCAAGCACTGGGTGTGTTTTTCGTAAGTGTGTGTATGTGTGTGTGTGTTGCATGTTCAACTACAGTCTATACAGTCCATGAGAGAAGAGAGAAAGAGAGAAAGTGCAAGAGAAAACAGAAAGGGAGATATGGTGAGTAAAGGAACAGTTGCAGATTAGATTAACCTCCAAGAGCTTCCTTTCACATATTGTACACATGTACTCACACACTCTTTCATGTTCTGACCTCTGGTGGATGAACAAACCACTACAGGGAAATTAGAACTCAAGTGTCATACAAGAAATGAGCCACATGGTGGGGGAAAATGATATCTGATAGCTGTTTTGCTGTCTGAACCTCTGCGTCCACAAATATTGACACTGGATAAAGCATCATGTCTGTGTCCTTACCAACACACTGTGGTGACGGTCACCCCAATTGAAACCCTGAACCATCACCCTCACCTGCACATTTAAAGTTTAAACTTCTGGACAGGGTACCGGAGTAGCCTGGGATACTAGCCTCACTATCAGATCTATGAGCAAAGGTTCCCCATCTTACACCTCCTTGTTCTTACTCCCTATACTCAGAGCGAGAAAAGTGTCAGAAGCCAGGGTTCCATGTTATGCTGACCACACTGTTCATGTGAAGGAAACAAAGCAGAAAAGCTCTCATATTTTGAGAAGTCCAAGGCATAATCATAATCATTAGGATACTGATCCAGCCCATTTGCTCTACTTGCCAAGGGCCTTGTTCCAAACCAGAAGCCAGAGGCACAACTGACCCTGTTTATCTTTCCAATGTGTTTCAGACAGTTACCTTGTTCAGCTATGTGTGTGTTTGGAGAGGAAGTTTGACTATATTCTTCTAAGGGAATCTACTGTATTGAGACTATATTGTATGTTTGTATATGTGTTCAGCATGTGTGTAAATAAACTAATGAATACTGTGTTCTGTGTGTTTGGAGGGGAGCATTTCTTTTTTCTTGTCAAGCAGAAATTACATGGTTGCAGTGTACTGGGGATGATCAGTGAAAGGGTAAGGTTGATGCACCTATGAATGCTAACACACACACACACACACACACACACACACACACACACAGGTTTATTCGCACAGGTTTATTCACACTCTTTCTTGAATTCATTCCATGGCTTGTGTTGTTTCAGGTTTACCCTATGTGGCTGTGTCCATTCATGCTGCTACCA
>OOFE01049649.1:0-24007 GCA_900323365.1 Monocentris japonica
CAATCAAACATGACCAGCATCAGGAACAGGTAGACCAGGAGAATAGGACATGTAGGCAGGATGCTAGTATTCATCGGCAGGACCCTGAGCTAGGATGAGCTAACTGGTCTAGCCTTACTCTGAGAAGAGACTGAGTCACTCCCTCAAGGCTGGTCAAATGAGAGGAGATTTTCATTGCCTCTTTAGGTGATCAGAAATGCATTTGGCCATGTTTACAACAAAGTGTATATCCAATTGTGTTTCCAGGAAAACAACTGCATAAACACAAATAAACGGTGACATGCAAATTCAACTCAGAAGTGCATGTAAAGCAAGGCAGCCCAGATACTAAATTAAAGTAATGAAAACAGCAACTTATCACAAATGGATAGTCAGGACATTCGTGGAAAGGGAAAATGTGTGCTGTCAACACAGTCTGATGAAAATATAAATAGTGATGACGGCAGCTGCACAAAACTGCCTTCTTCACAGCTGTTGCCTACAGAATACTCGCCTCAGACATCTTCTGTAAGAAAGAAAATGTGCAAATGTGCTATTGCCCATGCACTTGCCATTTGTCTAAAGAATGTTTTTATTGTAAATATTACAAGAGGAAATGATGTGTATGCCAATCTACATTTTGCGAGGAAAAAGAGAAATCCAATTCCATCTTGGATATCGTACACGCATCGTAATGCTGGGTGTAAATGTAATCTGGCTAGACACAAGTGTAAACAGGGCTTCTGTAGGGGCATGAAAGTAAGAGGGGACTGCTCTGGATAGGATACACTCCAGATGTGCCCAGTAGAGGTTGCTAGCAGATGAAAACAGACACAATGATTACCGTGCATTTCAATGACACTGCAAAATAAAGAAAAAAACACAGCACAATATCATGTATAGAATTCTGTCATTGTTTTACTATAATTCATGCTATATTCTGCTGTTCCCCCCTGCATTATTACTCGAGATTGGCTGCTAATAATGGTGTGAAAGCATAAGAGGAAAAATCTGGATGGATTTTATATATCAAGAGCATGGCATACTAGTGTGAATTAGTTTCATTATATTTTGGTGCTGTGGTGGTTTGGTGTAATATATATTTACAGTCACAGAGTCTTCCTTATGGGATACCGCCTTGATATGCCAAGAGAGAGGTTTTAATTATGATCTAACCAGTATGCTGCATGTGCCTTGTGCTGGCTCTGATTAGTGCTTAGGGAATCAAGGCCATAATTGTTTGTGCTGAGGGTTTGTGTGTGTGTGCTTGTGTGTGTGTGTGTGTGTGTGTGTGTGAGTCACAATGATGACAATGGTTGGTCACCCATGGGGCTTGTGTTTCTACTCTGAACAGAGGAGAGGTGATTTATTTACTCAGGGCCACGCCGTGTGTCCAATCAGCATCAAGCACCCTCGGGTGACACCACTGTGGTCATCTCTTCTTCAGGAAATGATGCAAGCTCTACTGAATTACATAGAGTGTGAGACCAATAAAGTTGGCCCTATTCTTGTCACAGCATCAGATAAGGACCGGCTGCTGGATGCATTGCAACATTTACTGCAGGCCTGTGCTCCTCGGCTGTGGAATTGGGAAATGATCATCTGTGAAGCACAGCAGAGTGCCATCGCCTCCAGCACAATAACTCAACATGTCCACTTGGCTGTATCAGCTGTGCATGAAGGGAGGATGAGAGAGATACAAAGAGAACAGAGAGAGAAAGAAAGAGAAAGAGAAGATGGGAGGATGACATGAGCAAAAGAAAGAAAGAAAGTAAGAAAGAAAGAATATTCCAAATGTGACTGAATAAATGTAAATTCCTTTCAAGAACAATTGTTCTATTATGAACACTTGTAAATCGCTAAACTGTGAATTCTATATGTACAACATCACTGAAGGGGATATAGTCAAACATGGATGGATGGATGTCAGTATTGTGATTGACATACTTTAATTGAGGCAGAAATAAATGGGTGACACAGGTAGAAAATGTCCAAGTATAAAATGTTAAGCTCTAGAAATGATAAATCTTTTCAGAAACATTATACCCTTTTCATGGAATTTCGCAGCTTATGTCGTCATATCAAATTCTTTTCTCCTAACAACTGCACAGACTGTATTTATTAGAAACCTATAAAGAAACACAGTCAAATTGCTCACAACAACATTTCATCATTGTAAGTCTCAAAGAAGCAGTGGTGCAATTTGTGGAATAACAAGATAGTTTTCAGTTAGCAATCAGGATTTTCTACAGGTATGGATGGATGGATGGAAGGATGATGGATATTGCATAGAGGGATATATAGATATAGATGAAAAAGAAGGCGAGTAGTAAAGTGATTGCATGGGGTCACTTCCTGAACCATGAAATTCAGGTGCTATATGTGAGTCTGCAATGTGCACAGCTTTGAGCAAAGACAGAGAATCACAAGTGATGTAAGTAGTAAGAAGTAATGATGATCAGAGTTTTGTGAAGGAATGGTGTGTCTTGCTGTGTGTACTCTGTTTGAGTTAAACTATTTTAGGAAAGATAATCATGCGAGAACTGGTAAAGGGAGAGAAAGAGAATGAATGAATGAATGCTACAAAAATAGAAGGTATAACTAAAGAACAGCTGGAAGAATAAATGTTTCAATGGAGATAAGATGGCCAGTTTTTTGCAGTCTGTTCTCCTTTCTACTGCCTATTGGTTTGTACCAATATGATCTCATATCCCAGTGGAAAGGGAGGAACAGTGTTTCTGACAGGCTGACATCCTCCCTGTTCGAGGGGGGTTGGTGGGAGCACGAAGGGGGGCACAGTTGGAGACGGTCCTAGGTCAATGACTGTATTAGACACACTGATTGACCCTGTGGAGACAGGTGCCATTGCAGCTAATTAATGAGTGAGTGGGAGGGCTGGCTGGGGTGGCCCTCTCTCACTGACCTGGAAAGGAAGACATGAGGGGAGAATCATACTGAATATGAGGGAGAAGGAAAAGAATGACCTGTTTATGCAGAATATGGTATGTTGAATAAGCATGGAATTGTCTTATGGTGGTTTAATATGTAAGTTTGGAAATATATGTGACTATTGATCTGTCGAGGCAGGACGTAGGAATGTATTGTTCACTACAGGTACTGTCATGTGAATGTGATCCATTTTATGAAGGTGAATCTATACAGGCTGTACAATGTAGCAAGTGATAATCAGTGGAAGCTATTATTTATTAAAGAGATATTCAATGTTAAATGACGTTTTTTGACATAGTTGTATGATTATATGGTGAAACCTATCAATACTGGACAGAATTTCAACATTGCAGATATAATTTCAAAACATGTTTCTTCATCTTTCACCACCCAGATCAGTGACAAAATACTAAAGATTTAGGGGTAGTATGAGCTAAGTGGCCAGAACTTTAAAAAAATGTTGACGCTCCCGACTAGAGATGGACAGAGACATTGAGGAGAGAAATCATCCACCTTAGACGACCCACCATTGCGAAAGTGACCTGAGACTTGGCGTCACTCTCCGTCGTATTTTAGCTAGCTAGTAGGCTAATCTCCAGTATGTTGTCAAATGGACTTCAGAGGTGCACACCCCCCTGCCTCCGGTTTGACAGACACACCCTTCTTCCCTTGCTCTCAACCACTCAAACTGGGATTGTTCAAATGTATCTGGTGGACGGAGACAGGCTGAAACCGTGCATTTCATTTCTCTTTAAGGTCTCAGCAACAACTTTTTAGCAGAATTTCCAAGGCAATTTACATTCTGGTTTTAAATGTTTTAAATGTTTAAATTTCAAGCCTGCAAAAATCATCTAAATGGAATGCTTGATGCTGATACATTCCATTGTGTATAATAGTGAATACAATAAATTGGTTTTCAGTGGGCTGCTAAGTTAACTGAAATGCTGACGTCACCAAGACTATTACACATTCCGTTTTAAGATTTCATGAAGAAGTGTCTCTTATGGGTTGCAATATCCTCGAAACATTTCACTTTTCAAGTCTGCTTCACATCTTGTAAGCGAGAATGTCTGGGCTGAGTATGTTTGCTCGACAGGAGCAATCTGGCTGCGTGTGGGCACTGATGGCATTTATGTGTACATTTTCAGGATGTGTTAGGGAAACCTAGCAGAAAGATGTTCTGGTACAGACAGAAATGGAGCTTTCTCAAGGTTTCAGGGGAGATGGATAAATGATTGGACAGAAAAGGAGAGTGTGGGGAAACACTCTCCTTTTAATCCATCTTTTCTATGTAACTTTATGCTTAGTTTTTACTGAAATGTTTTTGTTGTACATGCACTGCTGTCTTACTAAGTAAACTATGTTTAATACAGTTAAAATTATTGAATGAACATACCCATAATATATAGGTATTTACAGTATGTATGCTTTTCACTGACCATTATTATAAGATGAAACATTTCTAAAGGATACAGCACAGGTTGCATCATTTTAAAAGCATTTCCGAGGGCTGCTTCTCTCCCACCTTCTACTGAGCAGGTGGAAGGTGACATGGTTATGATATCCTGCTGGGACACTCTCATTAATGCCTCTGGTAGGACCTTGCTGATAACCTCACATTGCAATAAATCACACCAGCCTTAATCATCTCATTATGAAAGGTAACTCCTCATACTGCACTTGACAGAGAGGGAGCAAAAAAATATATACCCAGAATGAAAAAGAAGTGAAAGAGAAGATGAAGAAAAATGTAGAATAATCCCAACAGATTTTAGTAAAAAATAGAAATTATCTCTCAAACTCTCTCTTTCTCTCTCTCTCTCTCTCCCCTCCTACCTGGCTGGCTGTCCCACTTGCTGACAGGAGCTGCCGAGTGAGAGATCTCTCCTGCAGCAGATGGCTGTGACGCCTCATCAGACTTCCAGCAAGCCCTGTGGCCCTTGATGGTGCCACAGCTGGGTGGATGGACATGATCACTCACTCACAGACAGGATTAACCCCCTCAACTACTACTACTACTATCTGTCCCTGCTGTCCCATTTCTAATCTGTGTCTCTTGGCCTCTCTGTCTGTCTCCCACCCTTCAGTCTGTCTGGTCAGGTCCATGTCACCACTGTGACATGGACCTGACTAGGCAATGCATACAGTAGCCCGAGTTCTTAGGACCATGAGTTACTCAGCAGGCTTCTACAGCAGCGAGAGGTTCTGTCTCTGCATAGCATGAAGGGTTTTATTGTAAGTACAACTTGGACTATTATGGCATTATGAAACTATGCTGGCTGAATGTCTCCACTTGAAAATCTTTTACTGACACGTATTTTTTAAATCCAAAAGGGCAAAAATAAGTAAATTATGCACCAAATGGCATGCAAGAAAGCAAAAGAGTGAGAAAACGGTAGCTTTTAGCCATCAAATGTTTTAGAATACGCTCCAACAAACCTTACTCTGCATATTTCATATCACTTCCCTTCCATAAATTATAAATAGAGCTGTATAATTATTCTTTTGAAATATACTACATGATCAAAGTTTCTGAGGTTGCTTTTGTCAGAAAGTGAGGGGAGAAAAAGAGCACTATTATTTGAGCTACTGCACAGCATTAAAGCATGTCCCATTATAATTTGCAAGACTCTATAACCGGGATCTTGTTATCTGTACTGAAAATTCAGTTCTTAATGTTGTTGCCAGTGTTTCTTACTGCTCTTTCACAGTCCAGAGACAAAAAATGTTCAGTAATCTGCCTCCACTAAAAATAAAATGGGAATGATTAGCAGTTAGAAGCTGTTTAATCCTACTGAAATATTCATTCTGCTAAAAACAGTGCTTTCCTTTGAATATCTCCTAATCAGATTTTAAATAGATTTTTTGACCTCTTAGGATTTTCCCTTTTACCGTGCTTTGATGTCAGATAAAGATCTCTGACACATGATACAAAGTAAACATTCAACATTACCTTTGCAGGTTTTAAGTGTTAAAAATACTGCTATGAAAAACAGAAAGTTGGAAGTTTATAGGTATCTAATGAGAACCTCACTAAAACATTGATGAACAAACACTGTTCATCACAAACAAAAGGGCTCTGAATAGAAAACTCAGATTGAAGGTGATATTTGAGTTTGATTATTCTTTAAAAATTGAACAAGGTTTAAACAAATTTGCTGGATGAAAATGAATTAAACCACTGCAGATAAATATAAACTACAGATAAATATAAACACAAATAATAAAACATTTTATATATACATTCAAATATACGTCCACAAGATTGTTTTCTTTTTTTGGTGACATCTTTGGTGATTAACAATAATTGCTGTTTTGCACTCAGCGTAGGCACTGACCCAACATAATAATAAATCTAGACTAATCTAGAATAAACGAGAAATCTACCAGTCCAAAAGAAATGCACAGAAAAGCCACATCTGTATTGCTCTTCATTGCCTCTTCTCATCTTGGAGTGTTTTTCATCTTGGAAAGGCAATACTTTAGTTTTGGTCTGAGTGATTATTCTGTTTCTTTTTTCTTGGAAACTGTTGTTGAAGTTGAAGTTTATGTAGGTACCGCTCTTTTGTTTGTCTGTTAAGCCATGGTGGCTCATTCTAGCACTAACCAGTTCTTCTACTTATCCCAAACTAACCACTGTCGTTTCCAGAAACGTAAAACGCATCACAGAAGATGTTTTCTGTGAAAGTCCTACCCGACACCAGATGTTTAGAACAACAAATGTAAAAGCTTTCATGAACTGGGTATAGGTTGAATCATTATTTTATAGTATCAATCGGTGGTAGAGTGTAGCAAAGCAATTATTTATTTATATGAAAATGTGGCAGGTTATTAAGAGAGAGAAAGATAGAGAGATAAATCTTTAATTTCTTCATGCTAGCTCTGTGCTACAGTGTGGTTCCTATGCAATGTACAATGCTATTTAAGTTCATTCATTGTAGCAGGCATAGGAGAGCAACATTGCTCAGTTCATTACCACAGTTATTTAACCTTCCTATGGTGCTAAGCTTGCAACACCCTGCTGACATGTTAGAATCAGCACCATAACGCACCAGCACCTCGCCTGCCGTATTCAAACTAGCTTAGGCTTTTATAGAGTCCCAACGGACGACAGTGTCATGCCAAGCTGCTTTGATAGAGACAGCTATTTACGCTCTTTCACAAGCAAAATGGGGGTGAGGACTGGAAGGAGAGATGAAAAAAAAACTGACAAAACACTACATCAAAGTGAGGTAGCAGAGTAGTTACTCTTGTGCGACCCACTGGCTTGCTCTCTCACACATGCATGCATACTTTGTTCCTGCAACAATACTGCATTTCACTTCCCAAGATCACAGGGTTTGTTTCACAGCTCGTTATGAATATTTCAAGATAATATGATTTCTCATTTCTGTCTCTGAGAGTAGTTGGGTATTTGCAATGGGGTCACCAGAAAAATAATGTGGGGTGTCATATTTCCTCCTCTTTTTGGTCCTAGTGATGATCAGTGTCAAACACACATGATAACTTGATAACTTTTGACATGATTCAGTCGCACTTACTGACATTCATCTCATACATACCTTCACATGATCTTGTGACAGAGCTCCTTTTTTATTGACTCATTTGAGTGAGTCATTCTTTTTTCTTTACAAATTGTCTTTCTTGGAAAATAGCTTTCCATGGTCAAACATATCAAATATAACCACATGTCTATGGAAAATATTTCATTTCAAGCAAGCAGCTACCCAGAAACACATTCTTCAACTAGGTAAGAGAAAGAAAAGTCTGTTCTGTTAGGAAGTTACTTAGGAGTATGCTTGTCCATAAGAAAATAGAATTTCTCAGACTCACTAGATCTTCTTCATATGCCTGCATCAGGAAAATATTTTCATTACATGGATGACTATAAAGTAAAGAATTACACTAATCCAATTTAAGGGCTAAATTAAAGGCTCAACATAAGCAGCATATATTTGTGTCCCTCTGCAAGACACTTCCCTCCAGGGATACACCACCTGGCTGGCTCTCTCTAGCAGCCTCCACTTGTCAGATATTCCACACATGATACAAGAACTAATTGGGCGTGAAGGTGACAAACCAAGAAGCATCCTGTACAACCCCTCTGCAACACACACCTGTCATAATAGAGCTAAATCCAACAATATGGCTGTTTAAGTACCCAACGCCATGTTTATGAGAAATTGTCATATTGATAAAATGAGTAAGTGATCCTCAAGGATAGATGAGGACGTGCATGCTTAACCAATTAAAACATCAGACTGATTTCAAATGTTGAATCCAGTATGGAGAAAACAATGAGAAAACAAGCACAGGCAACCTATTTGGATCTACGAAACCAACCACACCTCCCCTGCCTTGCTCTGTGTGTGATCGCACCCTTTTGTTTCTATTTTTGCCTTGAGGTGCAGTAGGTGGCACACACAAGCTTTGATGCTGCATGTGTATATTAGGCTTGGGTTTGAGGTGGAGATTAGATATACATCTTAATGTTTCCTAGTTCGATGTCAGAGCTTTATACCTTTGTCCTGCAAAAAAAATAGGAGTTAGAGAGAATGTAATTAGTGAGCTCTACATAGTTGAATATAATAATCTTGTATCAGTGAAATACGTTGAAACTAGAACCCATCTTATCACATTCAGTCCTCTATCCTTGCAAGATTTATGTTTTATGAAACCTTCAGCTGAAGCCCTTATAAATTATTATATTGTGATATCAGTAAGAACTGTTCCAATAACACTTGAAAGCAAATTTTGTCAGAATACTCATCTTTAGGTAAGCATGGAATCAAAGATAAATAAATGAGACAATAGTTGCCCCCAACTTAAGTCCAATGAGTCGTCACACATCTCAATGTTGTTTTAGAGTCAATATATATAGATGATCAAAAAATAGCCAATCAGAAAAGGAGGAGGGGTTTAAATTACATCACCAATCAGTCGGACTCTGTGTCCAGAGTCCAACAAGCCATCAGCCATGTCAAGGTAATTTTGGGATGAATAAAACAACAACGGAAAAGCAGCTAATCAGGAAAGCCTGAGGAGCTCCAATGACATCACCAATCAACAGGACACTCTATCCTGAGTCTGATGAGCCATCCCTTATGTCAATGCGACTTTGGAATCAGTAGAAATAGAAACTTTAAAATCAGCCAATCGGGAAAGGGGTAATGGCTTAAATGAAATCATCAATCAATAGGATACTCACTCCTGAGTTTGACGAGCCATCACTCTTGTCAGTCTGACTTTAGGATAAATAAATTTAGACAATAAAAAAACAGGAAAAAGGCTTTTTTTTTTTTCTTACCAGAACATGGATGCGATTATCTGAGCCTAAAATATGCTTTTAAAGGATTCCTTTGATTTGTTCGGAACATTTGTGCTATTTAGTACTGAAAACAATAGAGTTTGATTTCTTTTTTAACCTTGGTTTCAAGAAATCGTGTCTGTCATTTAGAGCATTTTTTGTTTTTGCATCATTAAGGACCCTCTGCTTGTAACTCCTCTTTTTGAATGTTGCCATCATCATAAAAGCATTTTGCTCATAATCAGAATCTTTTGCTCAAATACTATAAGGTAGACTATTCTTTAAAGGAAGTGGTTGATGGCTGTCAAATTTCAGAAGCCTGTTACAGTCATTGTCATTGACATTGTGTACAGATTTGTATACAGCCTTAAATTTTCTTTAATAAACCATTAAACCAAAAAGTTTATTCTATTTTCATCAGATTGTGAACTTGAGATGCGTCAGTAGTGGAAAAAACTAGTCAGTCAGCAGTACCTCCCCAAATAACAAAAATGTCATACATTTCTTTTCCATAATAAACAATAAATAACAAGGGTTTAACATCAGGTATGAACATTTTCTTCAAAATTACTGCTGCAAACATTAACAAAATTTGGAGCCACGGCAGAGCCGTGCCTTTAATCTGATGAAAGAAATCATTGTCAAACAATTTAACGATACAATTGTTGGAAGGAATTGTAAGGTTGTCTCCTGTGTTATTTAAAGAGTGCTCGAGTGTGTGTAGTCCATCAAGATGTGGCATGTTAGTATATAGACATTCCACATCAAAGTGACCAAAATAGTACTGTATGTTCTGGTATATGACCATATGGCTTGTGTCTAACATACAACGGTAGTATTTCTGCTGCTGGCTTAATGTGGAAATCCACAAATTTAGAAACATTTCATGTGATGGGGCCGATAGCCACAACCATAGGTCTTCCAGGGGGAGGGCAATCGTATGCATTTTAGAAAGGATATAAAAAGTAGGGATGTTGGGAAATTGAGCGGCAATAAAGTCATATTTATTTATTTATGTATTAATCTCCCCACACTCATGGTAAGACCTCAACACAGATGTAATATTGTCTGGAAACTGTGGTAGGATCTTGTTCAAGTTTGCTATTAAAAGTTTCATTGTACAATTGCTGGCAATATGCCTTGATGCAATCCACTCTCCAACAATACCACTCCACTGCCTTTGTCTTTTTAAATAATGATGCTCATATTCAGCTCTCAAATCATTCAAAGCTTCCCTTTCCTCTTTAGTTAAGTTGTCACATGTTTTCTTATGGTTATCGTTACTTGATGATGTTGATTGACTGTCAATACAGGTGTAGCCGTGGCACTAAAGCACTAAATAATAATAACACCAGAAGGCATTTCATATGTCAAACCAGAAAGAATTCTTGTAATTTCACATTTCTGAAAAATGTAAACAAAACCACTTGTACATCAAATTCAGCTGCATAACTCATAGGGACAAATGACAAACCTTTATTCAACACAGAGACATGTTTATCTCCTGTACTTCAGTGCAGGAACTCCTATCCCAAGGACTATTATAATGGTGCTGGACTGGACTCTAGCATGGGCATGTTGACACTCGTTTTATATATATGATACTTTTTTGACTATGTGTGACACGGGTGCCTCTATGTATCACTTAAATCACAGTGGAAATTGTATGAATTCTCTCCAGTATGTTTTTGTCTGCAACGGACGTCATTTCTCGTATATATTTTTGTCATCTGCAGTAAGTTTGTTTCAGTGTAGGTCTACAGTGATCACTTGATGTATCCATTTATATATACGTATGAGGAAATACACTGTCCTGTTTGAATTGACCTGATGAAGGTCCTTGCTGGATCGAAACACTGACTTTGTCTTCACAGTAAATGGTTGAAAGAATGGTTATATGTTTATAGGCTTTGCCTTCGTTTTAATGAATGATTTAAACACTATACCAGACACTGGGAATGTGGAGGAATGGCCTTGCAGAGGAGTAGCAAATAATGAATAGTGTCCTTTAAATGTGAGTCCATGAAGTCCAAGAATGCACAGCAGTGTTTTGAAAGCCTTGGAGTGAGCTGACCTCCCTCAGTGATGTTCCACCACACTTGACTGGAATCGTCCTTCAAATGGCTGCAGGAGTCAAAGCAGAGGTTATGTAATCAAACAAGCCAAGCAAGTAATTGAACTTGTAAGGCCTGTCATTCAAACTACCTCCTTTCTTTTGAATCCCTGACAGTCTTTGCAAATACAATGGCTGAGGAGTGAATGCCGAGAGTAGATTTATATGCCCCAAACAGAACAATATTGCAGTATCAAATATTCATAGTCATAGGTGATCAGCAATGCATAAGCTGTCTTTGATCCATCTATATGAGAAATGCAATGCAACGCAGACCTGATCCATCGCTGGCAGCAGAAATTAGACTGAGGGAGGTGGAGTGACATGGTGGAATATACATGAATTTCCTGAAGTGGGGTGTGGGGGTGAAAGATGTCACGCCTGCATGGAATTGAAAGCAGACAAAACTCTTACATAAATATGACTCCTTATACAACAGGCTCTCCCCTTCCTGACAGCTTATTTTCTGGGCAGACAGATGAGAGAGATGGGTGTGACAGGAAGAGACAGCGGTTTTCTGATTTTTTTTCTGTTTTTTTGCAGATGCTATGAGGAAGAGTTAAGCCTTTTTGCAGAGATTGAGATAGTGAGAGAGTGGCCATGTTAAGTTATGGGGAGAGAAAGGGAGATTGTTAGAAGAGGGAATACAATGGAAGGAGGTGAGGCAGAAATAAGAATGGGACTGCACAAATGGACAGCACAGACTGACAACAAAACACAAGGGTCCTCTACACTTTTCCTCCACATATTTGCTTGAGAACTGAAAATCAGATTTTCTTTTGGATATGCCATGACCTCCAGTAAGGGATTGTGGTGCATCCCTCCTTAGCACATAACAATAGAAACTAGAATAAATGCTATTTGCTGAATCAATGACTCAGTCCCACTGTACATCCAAGGAAACTGAGGAGTTTTCATACAACACTTCACCTTGATGTTGAAACCCATTTAGCCTTGAAACAATCTGTAACGATCTTAATAGTTTGTCCCGTCTTCTCAGATGATACCTGCACTCTGTCACAGGGATAAATGTAAGCCCTAGTTCAATGAATATCAAAGGCTCCTGTTGCCAGCAGGACGGTGAGAGCCATTTGTTGAGGTGGTCTGGAGTTACAGCATGGAGACATTTTTTTTCTCTTGATAGTTTAATAGATAGCAGCCTCCTAACACAGCAGAAACGTCAGGGTTAATATCAGCAGAGAAGTGACCCACATCCATTTAATAAGCACAATCTGATTTGAACAGCGACATCTGAGAAGTCACTCTGTGTCATGGCTCTGATATTACCTATGCCATCAGCTGACAGGAGCTGTTCCATCTGGTTATTATGTCTTGAATGTCAAGCTAATAGAGGGAAATATGAGGAAGGCTCACCTGTCAAACGATCATGGAAAAGTGATGTCAATATCAAGGAATGGTAACTGCATAACACATGCATGCATGCACACACACAAACACAAACACACACAAATCAGAGTATCACAGCATTTGTGACTCATACCAATATGATGTGGGAATATAACAAGACATTTTGAATTGCTGGTGGACATTCTGCTGATGTATTAATGTGATAGTCTTTTCTCCTTTCTGCTTGCTCCCCTCCCTTTTTCATCTTCTTGTTCATGGTGATAACTATTTGATCAGTTGGTCAATAATCCTAACATTCCTAAACTGTGGTGTGGACAAAATTTGAGCAGTCTATGTCGAAGTTAGTGGGATGAAGGGAAGCAGCTATTGCTCAGGGGGGAATCCATATGGATTGAGCTTTGTATGACAAGTTTATAGCCTCTTGTTTTGTCGTACCCAACCATCTGGGGTCGGGCTGATTGTTGGCATCTATGGATTGTCTTTATAGAGGAACAACAATCAATAGGTGAGCAGCGGACAATCCTCAGAGGAAAGATATCTGCTCATGTCCTCAGTTTAAACCAGAACCAGCTGCATGTTTAGAGTTGCTGTGTTGGAATTTATACAGGCTCACAGCTCAAAGTCCACCTATTGACTTCAGGCATTAAAGGAAAGAAACTGTAACTGAATTGTAACCCTTAGTGTGCTCCAACTGGTTTCATTTTAAATTTGTGCATGCTTGTCCTTTGTTGTAATAGATCAAAAGGCTGTTGATGTTTACCTTTCAAATGACTATCCGGATGAGCAATGGGAGTAATTTCAATCCAGGACAAATCAAGCAATCATACATTTTAATAACTGATTCTGTCAAATACGTGGTTTGAGAAGAATGCCTTTGAAACTGTAGATATGCGTCAAGTCAGAATATGATGATTAAGTCAGCGGTCCAACCCAGTGTTGCTGAAACAGGAAAAATACCCTGTCAGTAATTTAGAATAAGAGCACTGTTTGTTAGACTCAGAAAATGATGGCAACAGAATAATTATTTTTGACAAGTCAATTGATAGTGTTCTGCTGTTGATAAATTGCAATAACAAAAATCTGTTTCTATCAGCCACTTTTGTGTATTACCCTTTCCTTTTATCAGAATAGAGGATTTCTAAAGTCAAAAGTGACATCTGACATGTCATTTATAAATTATATATTTTTTTGTCAAACTTGGAGATCTGAACACATGGCATATTTGATAGTTGCTAAAAAGATAATAAAAGATATATTCCTCTCTCTCTTTTACATAGGTACGATCCATATTGTGAATGTCATTGTCAGTGCTGTAAGAATGAGCCATGGACACATATTGTGTAATTGCTGGACAGCAAAGAAGTTTGTCCGCACTAAACACAGAAAGAGAAACACCCTCATTGTACTCTTTAAAACAATATTTCCACACCATTTACACCTTAAGGTGGCAACACAATAGAACACTATTACCACAATTTGTGGTCCAACCAGTCTGACAGCTAGGCTTCATGACTAGCATGACTCTGATCTGAAAGACATACTTTGGCTCTGTTGGAACCAACATTAGTTTTGATGATCTTGTAGTGTGAACATGTTTAAGATTCTGTCTGTCAGTTTCTCTGTGATCCAGCTGCAGACTAGTTGGAGGAAGTCATTCTATTGGAAACACGTAAAATTTTTAAGACTTAAATCTGAACAGATGTGGCCTAACTCTTGCAAATGGGAAGTGACACAAACTGAGAAGAGAGACTTGCAATGGCCAAAGGTGACTGAGATGGTACCAGTGATTTTCTCAGGATAAGGGTACATTTTCACATTTAGAACTAATAGAACAAGCATTATACCGTGAGCATACAAAATATTAGGACCACCTTCCTAATATTGAGTTGCACCCCCTTTTGCGAAATCTGTCTCAGTTCACTCATGGGTTAGAATTTTTTCTTTGAACTGCCCCTGCATTTTAATCTACATCTTTTTTCATGACTGAAGAAGAATTAGGACAATATAGGGAACATATCTTTCACCTGGATTTCCTTGGTCAGTCTATTTCATGGTAAGAATTGTGATCCTTGTATTTTCTACAGCCAAGCCCTGCGTGCATGTACAGGTATGTACTTTAATAATAGGCCTATACGCCATTATATGAGGAGGAGAATTATATTCCCGGATAAATAAAAGAGACACTAAAACATTTTTACATTTTCTAACTAACTGCTAGAGATATGCGTCAAAGGAATAACATCAACATTGCACAACCAAGAGTGTTTCCATAATGAGGACCTGAGCGCCCCAAAGGGACAATAAGATGCAATGAGAGACTTTTGCTGACGTAGTAGCTGATCTGTAGAATAATTAACACCTCTGCCCTTTGTGTTGTCCCTGAGGAGAGACCTGCTTCACCACAGTGGTGTGAATGTCTACTAGGAATTATTGCTACTTCTACACACACACACACAAACACACACACATACACACACATACATTAGCATCAATGATGTGCAATTACAAAAGCCAGTAGCAAACTGTGGCGAACTGGGGGGAGGGAGTGGGTGAGGCATAAGCTGGATCCAGGAGAGAGTCGAGTCAGTGGACTGATTCGCCCTGGATCCTGCACGGCTGCGGCCAATTAAGGTGGTTTTCAGCCGAGCCTTTTTAACCTGGGTGTGACTGTGTGAGAGAGTGCGGTTGTGTCAGTGTGAGAGACTGACGGAGTGCATGAGCTGACAGGAGATCGAGAGGATCCGGTCGACTGTAGGGAGAGCGGGAGAGAACGAGACCAGCAGCAGCGACCGAACCAAGGTCCGCGGCTGGCCTGCCAGGATGGAAGGGAGGTGCGCAAGCTGGGAGAGACGGAATGGGAAAGCGGTCCGCGGAGGATGCAGCTGGGGGAAGCCTGGAAGAGCTGCCTAGTCGGATTGCCTGGCGGACTGGCAGCTTTGGTGCTCCATGGCTGACCTGCCGGGACAGAGGGAGGTGCCAGCCGAGAGAGACGGCGCTAAACCTGCCGTCGTCACCAGGTCGTATTTATGATTGCTGATTGCAAATAAAGCGGCCTGTTGGCCCGTTAACTCTGCCCTCGTGCCTTTGTCTCTGTCTGTAGTGTAGCAAGCCTTGCTACACAAACATGCCCCCCCATCTCTTTCTCTCTCCCAAACCTTCTTTAACAGGCACATACAAATGACTTTAAATTATATATATTATGATATATAATATTCCACTGTGAGTGATATACTATTATACATAAGATGTATAACATAATTTACGGTGGAGGAGAAATATCCAGCCCAAACATGGAGAGGGTAGTGAGGAAGACATGGAGACAGGTACTAGATCACATTGTGAATGCATTATATAATTTATAACACAGATGCTTCAGCCTGAGAACCTGAGACTTCTCAGTTCTCTCATAGATGTTGCCAATCTCTCACCCATTGGACCCACACTTCATTACAGAAAGGGACACTCCAAGCAACCAGCAAAGCTCGCAATAAGTACAGTCCAAGGTAGGCGGATAACAAAGCCATGTTCATGGTAGTTTGACACCCACCAGGGGAAACAAAACACCCCCTCTAATGCATGAAGATTGGCAGCTAGCAGAGAAAAAGAAGCGTGTGCAATGCCAAAAAGTATCACATGAACTATTCTAACTAAAATGTTGTGTGATAAATGTTCAGTCATAGCTATTTTAGACGTGTAACTGCGGTGTGAGTGTTATTGTGTTGAAAGGGCATGTTTCGATTGCTTTTTCGGTTTGACTGAGTTTCCCTTGGCCCTGTTGGACTGTATTGGTGAGTACAGCTCCCTGCAGAGTCTACAGTGACATAATTGGGCAATGAGACCCCCTTTTTCTTTGGATGCCGATGGCCCAATTGACATCCCAGTCCCAGATGCAACTGCACTGGCTGCACCTACAATATTTGAATGCCTGCCCTGAATGTTGTGGGGATATCTCAGGTCTTTGTCTCCTGCTGCCTGGCACAGTTCTTAATGGTAATGAGCAGACCATATTGTCCAGACACTGCTGCACAAAGGTACACAATCAAGGACAGATTCCATCATGTTACGAGCTTTCCAAAGCAAGGTGCCATAGACTGTATACATGTGACAATTAGGCTATAGAGATTTTTGGGGGGGAATAGGAAAAGACAAGATTCTATGAACATGGTATGTGATACAGACATGACCATAACCAATGTTTCATAAAGTTTCAAGGCAATGAGCAATGCAATAGGGGAGTGGCTTATTGGTGAGTTTAGTAGAAAGCAGTTGACACTAAGAAATTCATCTTTTGATATAAAACTCATGTTGTAAATCTTTCAGTGATTTATTTTAGGCAAAAATGCAGAATATCCCTTTGTTATGTTTTTATCCAATGAATGATACGAAAGTATGTTGCAATTCAACTTTAAATGTTGCAATAACTTTACACAGTCTGATTTGGGCTCTTAGTGCCCTGTGGATCTACCTGAATTCAAACAATGTGATCTAATGTTATGGTACATCAATCAATGGTAAAAAAATGTTTAGTTGCAAGGTTTGCCTTGATCAAAAGCTACAAAAGACAGGAGATCCAATTAGTCACCGCTGGCCATCTGGTTATCTTTTATGGTATAGCTGCCAACACTAAGATTTGATAACTGTGACTATGCCTGTTGTACCTTCAACAATATGTATGCTACTCACCACCTGGCAGATTGCAATAGATTTGAGCTGTCTTTAGAAGAACACAATTTATACTTGGAAAGGACAGCAGCGTTTATAATAAATGAACGATGTGACTGTTGACATGTTTTTATCTGACATATCTTACATATCTTATCTTTTTATCTTACATATTAAAGTTTGAATACAAATGTTTTTCTTTTCATACAACCTTTTGAGGACACATTTGAGGACAGCTCTGTATTGCAATAGTCTTTATTGCACAGGCCTACATATGATAAAAATATAGTTGTCTTAACTGTATATAAATCAATCTCACCCACCAATCATTCTAGATTGTGTAATACTGTCACATACTGTATATATCACAAGCCCAAAAACCTTTTTCAGTGTTTGTTTCTATTAGTATTAGTTTGGTGGGGTAAGAAATGATCAACTTTAAAGAATTTCTTTAATTTAGAAATACATAAATAAATAAATTAAACCAAGTGAAAGAAAAGTAATGGAAATTTTACATTACAGTTGAAAATTTTCAAAGTTAATTAATCAACACTCCAGCACTACTACATCATCCTGTGTTGGTATAAAGCGCAATCTGCTATCAGTCATGTTAGACAGACTAATCACCACTCTAAAGTGTATAAATGTAGGTAACAGACAAAGTGAAACACCAATATGAAGTTTTTTAATTGGGTGATGGGCCACCACAATCCACCAGAACAGCTTCAATGCAATTCGCAGAAATGTGTGGGACTCTACAGGAGGGATGCAATACCATTCTTTGACAGTGCAATCCATGATTGCACCGCCAGTTTCTCATAAGTGCTCTATTATGTTGAGATCTAGTGACTGGGGGTGGCCATGGAATACAGATCACATAGTTTTTGTACTCAACAAACTACTTGAGAATCAAGATAAAAATGCTTCACCATTGGATGAACTTGATCTGTCAGAATGGCTTTGTATTACTTTGGGATTTACTGGGCCCTCAAAGGGGTTTAGTAACCTACCTAAACAATGCCAAGAAAATTCACTCCACGCACAACAGAGATGCCAGAACCATTTACTGTGGGAAACAAGCACTTGGGCCTGTAGGCTTCTTTCAGTGTAAACCACATATGTACTTGCCCCCTTGTTGAGAATGGGGTCAGGTATGACTCATATGGCCATATGACTTTTTTCCATTGTAGACCATTGGCAAAAGCGCATTTTTGGTGTAATCTCTTTGTGTGAAGTTATTGACAGACAATCCTTGATGCTCATGCCGTAGATTGATATTTGCACTCAACTGTTTAAGACTTGCCTTTCTGCCTTTTCTTGAATCTCTGTAAATATTTAAAGGAACACACCTGTGTGGAAGCACCTCTTTTCAATATAATTTGTGTTCCTCATTTACTCAGGTCCTTCCTTTATCTTGGCAGTTATGTGGGTATTTTCCCCATGTAACTTAAAATGCAATAATAATAAGGTCAAGAGCCATCCCACCATGGAGACAACAAATGGCACAAGCTCACTATATTGATGTTGGAAAGTTACTGGGGAATTCAAAAATGGTGTTCTACACAAGTCATTTTCTTTTCCAGTCTTTACAGTATTAGAAAGTAGAATCACACAGAGCTGGATAGGACTAGGACTAGGACTCTCCTCCATTTTGGGAAATGGAACAAATAAATCAATAGACCTGCATATACACTTGGCCTGATCTGATTGTCTTTTTGGAGCAGAGGATGGTGGCTACTGTAGCTGCTCCCCTCTCCACAAATAAAGAACAAATGTTGTTGATCACTGCTGATTATTGTTGATGGAATGAGATGGGATTTTATTAATGTTGGCTTTCATTGGCATTCATTCACTTTTATTCAGTCAAAATTAGGCTCGTAGTTTCTAAGTTATCAAATGTGACAAATGCTGAGACAGAAACTCATCCACACTTGGCCTATGTACCCTCTAAAATGTTGCTGACTGAAAGTCTTTTTTAATATCCATAAACAGACTAAGCTGCCTTGAGAATATGTGATTTCAATTAGATTTAAAATTTGTTAAATGCAATTGCTGTCCTTCACTGTCCTAATATTTATGCTTTTGACAGCTATTGAAAGATGCATGGGGGGGAAAACATGTCTGAAACCAAATTAATTGAGTGTTAGAGATTTTTCTCCTAATGCAAATCTGCCATGATGGTCAATTTATCCAACAATCCACTTTTGTTGGTCTTTCAAAGTAAAAAAAAAAATCACTTTGCCATTGGATAAAGGCCATGCATTGATAAATATGCTATAATATAGAGGAAGTACTCGCTTTGACAATCCTCAGTGTTAAATATGCATAACGTCAGAGACAGAATAGGCCAGAGTGGCATGATAATATGCATAACAGAAAAGAACGGCCTCTGTTCCCCCAGGTGCCCAATGACTCCTTGTCAATTTGGCAAATTATATTTCCATTATTTTCTTTTCATTCCACTTATTAGAATGGTGGAGAAATTAATGAGGGATGTACCAGCAATGCAAATTTGCCGTGACAGGCACTGTTTTTTTGCCTGCGAAAGAAGAGTTCTGCTAATCATGTTCCTCTTGAAGGGTAGAATGAGAGAGAGAGAGAGAGTTAGAGAGTTAGAGAGAGAGAGAGAGAGAGAGAGAGAGAGAGAGAGAGGGGGAGAGAAAAGCCCAAAGGGAGAAGTTGTGGGGTGAGTTAAGAGGACCCTTGGCAGCAGCTTTAAGAGTCATAGATAAAAGTGAGGAGGTAATGTGACTAGGCTGAGCAGGTGAGGAGCACTGAGATCAGCCTAGGGGAGAGATAATTACACAGAAGCACAGGGATTACCATGATTCTAGATGAAGTGGAAAAGCCATGCAAAGCATATTATTATGATGAGAGGAAGTAGAACTAGATCTGTATATAATTTATCCTCTGTGGCAGCATGAGAGGGGAGGATTGAAGAACTTATTTATCCCTGGAGGAGTTCAAGGTATTTAGGCCTAGATAACAAGCAGGGAGACATCAAAGAGTGTCAGCCCACAGAAAGAGCTCCAACCTTGCCAAATAACATGTATGCTGTAAGACTGGTTAACAGATCTGATCAACTTTGAGACCACTTGTACATATATATGTGTTTGCTGTGTTATAAAAAAATAGATTAGTTCTAGTCATTACTTTTACCTGTCATAGTTGTAATTTTTGATTCAGTATCCTGCATGCTAAGCCCCTTCAGCTATACACCTGCTGAGAGATGGAAAACCCATAGAGAAATAAGAATACAATCACAGATGTTAACATATTCATATACATATGTGATTCAGCTCAGCATGTCAGCACTTTTTTCACATTATATAGAAGAGTAGAAGGTTGAGATTGAGAGTGTTGTGGAATGTTGCTATGCTATGAAATAAAGTACTGAGATAAAGCACAAGTTTTACAATGTTGTTCAGTCGGACTCTCGGTGGAGTTCTACGGTAGCCATACATTAAGAACCGCAAAAAGTATAAGAACAAAGTCATGCATTGATAGTGCTCTACTACTGTAGTTACTTCATGCTGAGGTTATCCTTAAACTTTACATGACAGCCATTACTTGAAGAATAATTTTCCCATTGCTAGGAAAATGTCAAAGGAATACATAGGCCCAAAACTCAGTTAGATGATTAAAACAATGTATTCTTCTTGGTCCATTGCAAACTCAGATGACAAAATTCCCGTACGGCAGGGTAAGTTTATCTATACTAACTGGTAGACCAAGTGAAAAAAGTACTGGCAAGTTTTGTGTGTAAATAATTAAGTTATGTGTGCGGGAAATCTTGATCTCTATTGTCTTACTTTGCTTTGGTGTCCAGTTCTCTCTTCCTACTGAGGCAATCCACACATTGTGTTCACTTGTATATTTAAGAAAACAGTAGATCTTGATTTCTGAGAGAAGGTTTCTACCTAGCCCTAACACCCCACTACTGAGCAGCAACCTATTTGGCATTACAAGCATTGTTTACTATGGTTCAAGAATTTGCCTCAGTTTATTGACAGTTATTTCCTGTCCGGAAAACGGGATGTTTGCTTGGACCAATGATGTTGTTACCTCGGCAACCACATACTGTAAGAAATGGTCTATGTCCTGCACGATTGTCACAGCTATCCTATCCTATTTCCTAGCCTGTTTAAAAAAAATATGTATCCATTAACCATTTTGTTTGGAATAAAACAAGATCTCAACCTGTGAATCAACATGACTCACGCATAGTCACATTTTTGCACTGTGCATTTGCATATTTTTGTACTTTTGTATCGCTTTATATATGTTTTATTCTTTATTTTTATTATTCCCATTGTAATTTCTATTCTTAGTGTTATTCTATGTCTTGGCTGCTGTAACGAAGCAATTTCCCCCCGGGATTAATAAAGTACCCACCTACCTACCTACCTACCTTCCTACCATGGCCAATACAATATCCAGAATATATGAGCATGAAACATGAAAAATCAACACCACTCATATCAAAAGATTGTGAGTGAGTCTTTCAGTTCAGGATGAAATAGATGTTGAGGTCTGCGCTTCCCACCAATTAGGGCATATATGGACGATATGACGACTATGACGTCAACAGCTCCATGTACTGGTAGTGACCGAATAAGCTAAATAATAATCTGCAGTGGGCTAGGATGAAAGTGAAGCCAAGTAAGTCTAGGAGTATTTCTATTGTTAAAGGAAAGTAGTAGACAAAAAGATTTTCATAGATGATGAAGTGGTACCAACAGAGAAACCGGTCAAAAGGTTAGGAAGATGGTATGATGCAAGCCTCAGTGATATGGGTCAATTTCAGGAGTTGAGGCAGGAAGTGATACAAGGCATTACAGGACAAGTCAGGGCTCACAGGAAAGTTAAAATTGTGGTGTCTGCAGTTTGTTGCATCGACTGATGTGGCCGTTGACAGTGTATACGGTTCCAACTTCACCGGAAAACTTCACCCATCCTCCCCTCTCCACTCCCTCCCTCTCCACCTCCTGCCCTACCCTATCTTTCTCCCCTTTCCCCTAACAACGTCCTCGACCTTGTTAGATCTAGCCGCCCCACCACGTGCTCCCTTGACTAGGTCCCCTCCCCTCTCCTTCAGTCTGTTGCTCTCAAAGAAATAGATCTGTTCAAGTGAAAGATGCCCTGGTCAATTTTCAGAGGACCTCCAGAGAACAGTTGTTGAGGCTTATAAGGCTGGAAAAGGATACAAAAGCAGTTCCAAAGACTTGGGCCTCCATCAGTCTGCAGTCAGACAGTTTGTATACAAATGGAAAAAATTCAGTGCCATTGCTACCCTCACTGGGCAAAGATCACAGCAACAGCTCACCACATAATGTTCAAGGAGGTGACAAAGAACCCTTAGGTAACAGCTAAGGAGCTGCAGGCTTTCTAACGTGTCCACGAGTCCACAATAAGAAAAACACTGAACAGGAGTGGTGTTCATGGGAGGATACCAAGGAGGAAACCACTCATCTCCACGAAAAACATTGCTGCCTGTCTCAAGTTTGCTGGAGACCATCAGGGTAACAATCCGTGATCTGAAGCTTAACAGAGGTTGGGCAGCATGACAATGACCTCAAACACAACAGCAAATCTACAACAGAATGGCTAAAACAGGAAAATTCGCATTTTTGGAATGGCCAAGTTCATGCAAGACATCCCAAAATATCAATGGCCATCAACCCTTTACTCATAGACATATTTTGTCAGGATGCAAAATGAGCCAAGTACGATACACCTGACAGTGTCTAGCAGCAGCAATTGAGAGCATTTGTCAGCTAACAGAAAGGAAGATATTACAATTGCTTTTGTCCATGAAGGAGAAAAGACTAGTGCTGTGTTCAAATCTGCATACTATCCACACTTTTCAGACTAAGTGTGATGTAAAATAAAATAGTATATAATATGTTTCCAGTGCATACTATGTAGATTTTCTCTATTGAAAAGTGTCCAGATGTAAACCACATTGGCAAGAACTTCTGAGTATGTTACGCTTACCAAGATGTCCCATAATGCATTGCTGCTGTGTAACCTCTATGGCCATGCATCACTTTCAGCTCTGTAACGGTTGACAAGAAAGTGATTGGTGCTGGTGGTAGTCCTATGTCAAACAACTACAAATGTAAGTAGACAATATTTACTTCACTAACGTGGTTTGTATGTCATCAAATATTATTAAAACAAAATGATTGTTTACTTATAAGACAAATTTAAAATTTGAGTAAATCTGGAGTAGTGACCTCTGCCAACATGCAGATGCATCTTCTTTTTGCTGCAAAAATCCCAAATTCTGCTGTAATTCTGCAACTTGAAAGTAATATTATGCTATATTCCACATACATTAGAAATAGCCTAAATATTTGTTTATTCATTAATCAAGTAAAAATGGCTCTATAAAATACAGAACTTCTTTGGGTCACAAGAACTACTCCATTGTATCAGGCACCTACGCGACAGAGTGCCCTCTCGTTGTTTTTTTTTCTCAGAAATTCATTGTTGCAGGAATGAATTGTGCCATGTTGTATTCAATTGTGTTCATGCCATGTTCATTTTTCAGAAGTGAACAGAGGTGGAGCTGGCTAACCAAGGCTAGGCCCCGTGAAGGTTGGATGTTGAAGGTTTGTAGCCAA
>OOFE01049649.1:24027-34313 GCA_900323365.1 Monocentris japonica
TAAAATTTGAGTAAATCTGGAGTAGTGACCTCTGCCAACATGCAGATGCATCTTCTTTTTGCTGCAAAAATCCCAAATTCTGCTGTAATTCTGCAACTTGAAAGTAATATTATGCTATATTCCACATACAAGTAAAAATGGCTCTATAAAATACAGAACTTCTTTGGGTCACAAGAACTACTCCATTGTATTTCCATTTTCAGAAATTCATTGTTGCAGGAATGAATTGTGCCATGTTGTGTTCAATTGTGTTCATGCCATGTTCATTTTTCAGAAGTGAACAGAGGTGGAGCTGGCTAACCAAGGCTAGGCCCCGTGAAGGTTGGATGTTGAAGGTTTGTAGCCAATCCACTGCAGGAGGGAGAGGGTGCATGGCACACAGTGATGTTGTGAGCAACACTGGAGTAAAATTCAGTGGGAGGGAGCAGCAATATTTAAGACTTTTTTACATGTGCTCAGGTAAATAAATGGTCGCTCTGCTCCCCGCTCCTGGTTAGTGGGGGGAGGTGGGGGGATAGAGGTTATGGGCATTGTAATTAGAGGATGCACATACCTTTAGAACAAGTGACATTGAAATGGTTTTGGACAAGGATAATTGGGGCTCTTCATCTGAATCAGAATATGAGCTGATAATCACGGTCTGGGCTATCTGATTCAGCAAGACTAACAATGAAATGTCAAATCGCTTAGTGTTATTAATGATAGAACACACTGCTGACAGTAACACATTCATGAATATATATTATAAATAAACATATACTGGGATTGTGAGGTAATAAAATATGAAAATTATACCACAAAAATGTTATTAATATTGCAAGTGCATACACTTACTGGCCGCAAACAAGGCAGCAACCTAGTTGGAAAGGAGAGGAGCATTTCCAACACGTGGAGGCTGTGGCAAGTCAGGGTTATACTTTAACACAGTTCTATGACATCAATGCTTGTGAAACTTCATGATGCCCAAACATGTCGACAAACAACTGAGTCCTCCATCCTATATAGGGTCTGTGAGGTGGCTCAATATGCTTTCATTTTTCATCGTCTGGCTTGCCAAGGCAGGCAAACCATCTTCCATCTAACAGGGCTTTTGCCAATAAAGAGAGAAATTTGATATCTCAGATAACAGAAATGATATTACCCAGAAGCCATAACTGAGTCTTGTCAGAGAGGAGACTGAGTGAGTGATTGCCCACCGTTATGCAAGAGCTGATCTATCCCATTAGGCTTCGGTGTAGGCGCAAGCCCAGAGCTTGTGCCACTGAGGCTCACTGGCGGTTATTGCCTGACATGAAAATTCTTCTTTGAGCGTTAAGTGTCACAAAATAGGATTGATGCTTCTACTCATTATTGCTTCTGCATTTTGGGACAAGAAAGAGGATATTTGCTTTGAAAAAACAAAACATGAATCCTGCAGGTGTGATTATATTTTGGGGAGGTGGGCAGGTGAGACTACCTGAAAATAAATATAAATATGCCTAAATGCCTGAAAATTAAAGAGTAGATACCAAAAGATGGCTATTTGATCAGTGAGATAGATTCAAATACTCCATTTGAATCTATGCAATTCAGTGTATTCCATTTAATGCATGGCATATCGTTTTCACAGTGTGCAATGGGGATAACAAAAAAACAACACAAAAACATAAACATACACACATGCTGTAGTAATATAAATGGCTGCTGGCTATTGGGAGCTCTTAGCAGTGTTATGACAGATTTACCCACTTTACGTGGTTTGCTCTCTGTGGCCATATTTTACACAATACCATGTCAGCGCTACCTGAAAAGGAATGTGTTTTGGGGCCTGTTTCAAAAGTTTGTTGTTTGCTGTGAGCCTTCCCCTCCCACCTCCCTCTTTCGCATAAAACAGATATTTGAACTTCAACTAAAGACGTGATCAGATAATGCACTTTATTCTTATGCTCAAATGCAATGCGCAGTAGTGAGCAGTGGTGAGCAGAGAGAGCTCAAAGGAGTGTTATATCTAATTGTAAACTAATTTGCGTTGGTTAGCTAAACTTAGTAACAATGGGGATAATATTGATGAAAACAAAAACGGACAAGAGCAAGTTCTGCTTGTTCTTTAAGAATAGAATAAAGAACCCATTCCAAAATGGAAGATGCAGCTAAAGTTAACATTACTAAATTGTAACAAGCTCCTTATTTCCCTCCAGGCACTGATAATTTGTACTCTGTGTGACACTGACGTAATATGCAGCTTAAGTTGAAACATGTTTAACTTGGAGCACCAAGGGGAGCATCCCAAAATGCATTGCATCCATGCATAGTTTGGGGAGGAGACATGCCTGCTGTAACCAAACCATTGAAATAAAAAGGAAAACACCATCTGTTTGGGTCTATCTAAACAACATAATAAAGGTGCAATCTAAACCTAAAGGTATTTTGGCTGACAAAGGGGTGAAATGAGTCATTAGAAATTGAGCCAATACCTTTTCAATACAAAATATTTTTTTCATATCCAACTTATTAAGCAATACTTGTAGTTTCTATTTACATTTTAATTGATTTGAAAATGAATTTATCCCAATCTGGCTACAGGGCCCTCTATCTTTTAGTCCACTCTCTCACCCCCATTTTGTAATTAGTTCTCTAAATCTTAATTCAAATCATGAAATCATAATTATAAATCATAATTTCATTTCACAAACCAATTTACCGTGTCTAAGACAAATATCTCAGTTCCACCTGTTTTACATTTTCATCGCTGTAGTCAATATTAACAGCTACAGAGTTAAATGTTTGAATATGTGCCGATGACTTTTTTAAACCATAACATCCTCACTGGTGTTGACATTGTTTCATACACCGTTGAAGCTGCATGCTGTCTGACAATCAAACACAGCAAAGACAGATGGGAGGTGGAGGGAGGCCCCAGGGGAAAAGGCCTTATGTCTCGGTTTCACTGCAACAATGGACCACGTGTGCCTGGTATTGTTGCTATTGTTCACTCACATAGTCTGCGTCAGTTGATGAGGAAACTACATCACATCCTGTCTCAGAGCTATTGATCTTGAGTTACAAGGCCTCATGGTATGTTAACGGATCACAAGGTTTCCTAGGCAATCTCTCTGTGAGAGGGGCCCTAGCATGTGGCTGTTGCTTCATTCAAACAGCAACAGACAAACAGTGTGTTTCCACCAATCATAGCATGCCATTTTGTATGGTGTTTTTCTGTTTTAACCAATCTGATGTTTCTGAATGAATTCAGGATTAAAGAGCTTTTTTTAAAACTTTTAACATTATTATCAAATCAAAATGCCTCAAAATGAATGTGAAATACGATGTGACTTTATCAAGCTCAAAATTGCATAAGAAAGATTTCTTTCTGCCATACTGATTTACATTATAGAATTAAGTGTAAACTGGTGCTAAATAATACATTTTGTTTAGCTTTATTATAGATTGTTAGTTTATATTCACATTGTCCCTCTATGATGTCAACTTTTTAAACTTTGAAATGATCATGCAGGGGGTCAGGAAGAGGGTGGTGTTTTGTGATTAAGAGCTGAGAAAGATTGGCTCATGATGTATGAAGCTATATTTCATTTGAATTAGATTTTACATGTTTAACTGACAAAAGTAAAGCACAGCAATGCTTAGGGACTGAGTGTCTGAGAGTAGAGTGTCAGATAAGAAAAATTATTACAAGTAGTTTTGTGACCCTGCTGCCAAGGACCCAAGGTTTTCGGGAATCGACAGATATATGTATCTTTTGGCCTCTACTGCTCAGGATATTTGCAGAAATCCATTCCACTGAAAATGAGTTGGTATGATTAACTGGTACAAGCTAAATAAAATCTTTTAGTGCCATCTTTGAGATAAAATAAATATCACCAAAATATGTCACAGGCTCAAGGTAAGATGCACACCAGGTGACATTTTCCACTTTTTTGTATTTTTTCACTAAGCTCTATATTTGTGTGTGACACATTTGCGGAATATTATTCAGATAAATACTTAAAATAAATATACATGAAGACAACATTTTTATTCCCAAAATTTACATGGAAATGAATAATGGAAGTAACTGTAGTTGACTTTCACTTAAAAATAACACTAATAATATTGCGCTTTTACCTTCCTTCCTGATTCTCACTCACAAAGAATCTCAATTCCATTATGGCTGCTTGTTTACATTTGAAAATCCTCTTCCCTTTTAAATACATCCTCCGCCCTTTCTGATGCTCTTGGCTCTGAGCCAAGGCTGTTATAGTTGAATTCCTCACTTGAGAATGTATGGGTGGTTTGAATTGGCAGCTGGGATAAAGAGTGATACAAACAGCTTGGGTAATGAGGAGGGTGATGAAGGAAATCTGTCTGAAGGGGAGGGGTTGGACTGAACTGCTCTCTATTGTTGACCATCTGTAATTGTGCCACATGCACGGACGCACATATACACACACACACACACACACACACACACCTGATTTAAAATATATCACTTTCGGGCATGGACGAGGGAGTGGTGTCAATAGATTCTTTTGGGGGATGGGGGACCCTTTTTTAAAAAGGGTGGTAGCGTTATATGTCTGCGTTTCTTGGGGGTGGTGTGAGTTATGAGGTCTAAACAAATTCAATTCATTTCGGTTGGTGTAAGGAAAGTGTTGGCGATTGAGAATTGAAAGATATGGGCTTAGAACACCTCTTTGGGAACATGAAATGCATGAGGCAGTAGGGGATATAGCATATAATATCCATAGGAAAAAGTAATCAACATTGTTGTATTTATCATATTGTATAATATTGTATCAACAATAACATTACCTGAAATCAAATTAAAGAAAATCATTTTTTTGGGCAGTAGATTAATCAATCCATAAAATCTATTCAGGATGAATTGGCCATGATTTTTTTGTTATGTATTGCATTTCATGTCATTACATATGTCATTACATAAAGGTCAATATTATTATATTTATGTCAATATCTGTTTTTACTTTTGCGCATTGAGAAACTGTGTGTGTGTGTTTGTGTGCCTGCGCATGTCTGTATGCGTGAGCAACACTGAAGCCCTACAAATAAATCTGTATATTTAAGGAAGAGGTGTATTAATGGTGGCTTTAGAGATTTGTAGCAGTAGTTCTGTGGCAACTAAATGCTGTGAAGTGCTGGAGGCAGACTGTTGCTAAGTACCATCATCAACGGATAAACAGTTAAAAAACAAAGAACGAGCAGAGAAGGGTTAAAAATGTGGTAACTGTATCACTTTCATAATCACTTCCAAGTTGTTGCTTTGAGCCATCAAGTCTGTCCAACAAGTATTCCCACATCATGTGAATGCAGCATTCAGCCTCATTCACCAAGACAGGCAGGGTAGTCAGAGTGAGTGGGAGTGAGAGGGCTTCCCTGGTCATAAAGCAGCTGATACCGCTTGTAAACGACCTCCCTGCTTTCACTCAGTCCCGATATTTGAATCAATACAGTGAAATCTCCTGACCAAGTCTGTCCAACTCCAATCATTTAATCATTACATCGGTAGTAGTTATAGTAGTCACTACAAAAATGGGTGATGGAGCAACAAAAATGTGTGGAGAGACAGAAAGAGAAAATGGGGAGAAAGGAGGAAAGTGCAGAGAGAGTAAAATCCCTGTGTGTGTGTGTGCCCGTGTGTGAACGAACTGAGTTTTATCCATCCCTCTCTCTGTTGTGCTGTGCACTACAGTGACAAAGGTTTTATCTTTTTTAACTAGCATGCTGTCTGTGGAGTTCTCCATGCTGCAGGACTCTGGGTAGAAGGAGGTCTCACATTCACCTGCAGTCCAAAAAGAGGTGTTTGTAGATCCCCCTCACTTCTGCTGGGACTGTAGGCCGCTTGCTGGCCAAGTTTCTGTGCTTCAGCAGGAGCTGGAAAATAAACTCCTCTCCGGTGGAGCTGCAACTACCTTGGACCCCACTGAAGGCCTGCTCTGTCCAGACCTCTGTAGAATGCCTCCCAGGGGCTTGTCTGACTGATTGGCAGGCAGCTGCTGGGTCTGCTCTCGAAGTACCCTCATGTGAGTACTGTGGTGATCCATACTGGCACTAATGATGTTTCCTCTCACCAAGGTTCGAAGATTTTAAAAAGACAATTTGAATCTGTTGATAGATATCTTAAAGCCTGCAACTTGGATGTGGTTATATCTGGCCCCCTCACTCACTACAGATGTGATGGGAGTGACGTGTTCAGCTGCCGCTGACTAAGTAACTGGTGCCTCGTAAAAATCAGGCTGGCTATGTCGGTAACCTTATGGGTTGTTTTTTTTGGCTTTTTTATACTGGGTTGAGTGGTCCCTTGCAAGATCGGATATTAAACCCAATTTTTCATTGTATGTGGTTAGGGAATGGCATGCAATTGTTTTGGGATGATTTAGGGTTGCACACACTCAGCAGCACCTTTCACCATCACCTTTAGTGAATTTTGGCATCAATGCATTGCACAGATACAGTACCATAGAGTGCAGGGGTGACATGCACCAAAAATATCTGCTGGGGCACGGGGAGAGAGAAATGAGAGCTGCAACATTTTTGGTTCATTTTTTTTACCGGGTCAGGACGTTGACGCGCGCATACATAGTGAAAAACAAAACATGACACAATTTTTATAACATATTAACTTTTTCTAAAATTGTCTCTCAGATAAAATAAAAAGCTATTGTCTCTCAGAAATAAGTTCTCAGGACTAAATGTAGTGGGAGCCTACCTTAATGTCTTACTGTAGGGCTCCAAAAGAAATCTCTCATGCTCTCTAAGTTCACAGATTTGGTTCTTTCTGCCTCAACCGCAATGACCATAAGATCTGACATCCGTTCCTGCAGCATGGTGGTCCTCAGTCTGCTTTTAATGGACTTCAAAGAGGAGAAGCTTGCTACAGGATGTCACTGGTAGTGTGATAACGAGCTGGTACATCTTGGCTATCTCAGGGTATGCTTGGACCAGATTCTGCTCAACCAGATACTGATATATAGCCATCAGCATAACTAGCTAACTAGCTGGCTGACTGTCTCGCTAACAAGAAGGGGATGGAGAATTGGAGCTAAACTTTATTCATGGAAAGCACCCACTCAAAGTTAATTGTGGATCGTTTTTTTTTATTTCATGTTCACATCATTTGATTACCTTCATGAACAAAAATACAAAATACATATAACGATAGTTGGTTTGGTCTCTAAATACCTCTCTGTCTGTATCAGAATTCTCTGTGTGCATTGGCTAGCGTAGCCAATGGCAAAGTTATTTACACAGGAAGCGAAGATGTGCAACTTTTCACAGCTGAAGACGGAAAGAGGCAACCTTTTCATTCACTACCGATACATCTCCAGTGTCATTTAAGATCTTTACCTGTGGAAGAAAAGAATTAACCAAATGGGTTAATGACTAGTTACTATATATTTTTGGAGAGAAAGAAAATTAATTTTAAATATTTATATGTAGATAGATTCTGAGAAAGCTAAATCTGGAATCTGAGCATGTGCCCCCTCAGATTGAATGGGAACATTGCCGCTGAACAAGTGCTTTCATCATGTCCCATACAGAGAGCATTTTGTCTGGGAAGGCCCCAGTAGATCTTTGATGACTTTGTTGAAAATATGTGGTTTCAACTGGGAAGAAACTGGGGGCATAATCTCTTTAGCAGTGCTGTTTCCACTGGCTTTTCCAAAGCCTTTGATTCTAATATATTCCCTCATACATTGTAAAATGGAAACCAGAACTTCAGTTACATGTAAACATAGAGGAACAGTGCACATTGGCTCAGAGGAATGTTATTGGCTCAGAGGAACCTTAGAAATGATAGTGGGGGCTGAATGGAGGGACTCTGAGGCTAATTCTGCACCTGTGTAAAATTCAGATGGCCAAGGAACCCTGAAGCAACCCAGTAGATTTCAATGCCATTAGCAATCATGGTCAATAATTAGCTTAATTTGCTAAGAAAACAAACTTGGGCCAGATGGCGAGGCTTCATCGATCTGGGGTCCCTTTTGCATACTTGCTTAGTTTTGGAAATGGTGGGGACGGCCTTATGAGGTAGCCACAGCACTCCAAATGTGAGTGGCATAACAGCTTTGGAGTAGCTGTTGCAATTTGAAAGGGTCTTTGTGTGTTCACTATCCATTATTATGAACATACTCCAGTGACCACATGTATTCACAGACAAAGTTCATTACTGTATGCAATTTAATGTGGGCTACTGACCACAACTCTGTGCTGTGAAGATAAACAGGATTTATTTGGGTACCAGTGAATGCAGCAGATGTAAGAGTGTTCAGGGATTTTTAACCATTATTTAGCCACACAAGTTGACGAGGAACACATTCTTACTGACAACAATTACCCGGGGGAGTAGTCGTAGAGGGGAGGATTACAGACAAACACAGCACAGTCTTGTGCTGTGTTTGACATTGAATACATTGACATTGACCACAGCTCTGTACTGTTGGCCACTAAGCAGCTCTGTCAGAGCAGTTGGGGGGTTCATTGCTTTGCTCAAGGGCACTTGGACAGTAGTTTCTTGGAAAGCATTACTCATTCACTCCCCCACCCAGATTTCCCCAGCTGGTCTAAGGGTTTAAACCAGTTAAGTCATGTGCCTGCTTTTCTAACCTGCAGGTAATCACTGTCCCCCCATACATTCCCCCCCCCCAGAGCTCTTCAGAGTTTTCTTTTATCAGAACACTGCTTGAACAAAAGATAGTGTCACTGTCACCTCATATAAAAAACAGTGATTTCTGAAAGGCAACAATTATGGAAGCAGCCCCATATGCAGCAAGCTGCGATGCACTGTGTTCTGACACCTTTCTATCATAGCCAGCATTAACTTTTTCAGCAATTTATGCTACAGTAGCTCTTCTGTGGGATCGGACCAGACGGGCTAGCCTTCGCTCCTCACGCGCATCAATGAGCCTTGGGCGCCCACCTGTCAGTGGTTTTAATGTTGTGGCTGATCAGTGTTTAACACGTGATTGTACATGACACTGATCTATATATATTATATTTTATACTTGTAGCGGACTCGCTACCCCCGGGGCTGCGACAGACAGAGACACAGGCAGGAGTGGAGAGTTCACGGACCAATGGGCCGCTTTATTTGTACATAAAACTGCTGGTCTTGACCGCCGCTTTCCAGCGTCTTCTCAGCCGGTTGCTGCACCTCCCCTCCGTGCCACCAGATCAGTCACGGAGCACCAACCTATATATACACACTACTATATATAAATTATCTATGATTATACGAAAATAACACAAACAGCTAATGTACCATCATTCAGGTCACATGACCAACAGAGCATAAACTGATAAACCAGAAGTCGGTTCAATTGCAGTCACACTGCAACTGGCAACTGGTCCATTACACTGGGTTGATTAAAAAAAGAGGAAAAAAATAAATATGCCCTGCTTATAGGGGAAATGTTTTTTCTCTTAAATATATAATTACTGAATAAACATTTGTCTAGTTTCTGTGAGGTATTTATCAATCAGGAGAGACTAGGTTTTCAAAGAGCTTTATTACATCAAAACCTTGATCAAAACTATAGGGTGTAGACTCCATTTGAAGCTGTTGTCCAATTGTGGGGAGGAGTACCCCATAAAAGGTTCAAATAATGAACTGATTGGGTAATAAGTGAGTGAAAGTGTAGAGGGATAGTTTGTGAATGAAACAGAATCAAAGAAGCACAGCCTTAACCGATTAGGTGGGAAGACGTGAATGAAAAGGTAGACGGGATGGATTTGTGAATGAAGTCATCTTCCTGATTGACCTCACGCTAAGCTTCATTACACCCTAGAGGAAAAGTGCACCTCATCCAGAGGTCTCAAGTGCCTTTTGGAGTGCAGAGAAGTGTGCACTGGCAATTTGGTTTGGTGCCAATAATTCCAGAGTGACATCTGTCACTCAGTCCATTAACCTTGTAGCTGAAATAGTGACCGCATTGTTAGCACCTGGAAGCGCTGCTAAATATACCTTACGAGCGGCTTAGCTTGCAAGAAACACTCCACGTCAAGTAACGCAGCCCAGATAAGACTGAAATCAACATCCACCAACAGTCTGGTGAGGAAAAGTCAACACTAGAGTTTTTTCAAAGAGCTGGTATGAGAAAAAGTTGTGGCTATGTGGCTGTCCCATTCGCAACATAGCCTTTTGTTTCCCTGCCTTTCTTTTCCGTTCCAGGGATGGTCAAGGTAACAAGTTGTGGACTGAAAGTACAAAGCAAAGAGTGAAGAATCATGAGGTGAGCAAGCACACATGGAGGCATCATTGAAACTGTCCATGCTAGGCAAAGTGAACATCA
>OOFE01049651.1:0-25436 GCA_900323365.1 Monocentris japonica
CCCCCCCCCAAACATAACATGACATACTGTACATGTGTTGAAAAGCAATGGAAACATCGGTAGCTTCTACAAAACGGAGACAGACAAGGCAGCAGAATGGAACAATGTCGAAGCAGACAGCACACAGGACATCTACACCCTGCTGCGGTAGGTAGCTTTGCTTTCGGTGGGGGTTTCGTGGGGGATTGGGATACCAGCTGAGCAGTCCATTCACCTCTTTGCTGGGGGCAGTGTCTTCTCTGCCAGCCCCCTGCCAGCCTACCTCCTCCCGCGGAAGCTTTTTGTCGTTGTCTCCCTCAATCCTGACGCGAACCACGCCCGACTTGTCCACGATTTCCTGGATGACTTTGCCGTTCTTGCCGATGACTTTGCCTTTTGCGACAGAGAGATTACAAAGAAAAAGAAGAAAAAAAAGGAGTGCAGGACAACGTCAAACACGGTCAAAAACCATGAAGCAAACACAACTGGCATGGTTATCACTAAATATCGTAAGCTTGGAATTATACGGTTCCATGTGGTGTTTAAATATGGGGTTAAACATTTAAAAAGATAGAAAGTTCTATGTCAGAAACTGCATTACAGCTTGGTACTATAAGGTTCCATTTCCCATCCAATCACAAACTTCAATAATTCAGTGAGGACCAATCAAAATCTACCTTTCAGCCAAATCCTGTCAGAAGCTAGCTAATGGAAGGTGGTAATACTGGCGCACAAGCCAGAAAATAGGAACATTTTTATTAATAATGTTAATGATGCTATAATTTCACTTTTTCATGATAATAATAAAAGGGTACGTTTTGGCTTAATCAAGGCTAACTACTAAATGATTGATTTTCTGATGCACTAACTTGCACTAGCCAAGTCTAGCTGCAGAGCCTGACATCAGGTGGTCTAGAATAATCATTAATGTTTCCCAACATGTTGTTTCCCTTTTTTTAACTGATGAATCTCTAGTATGTGGATGTAATATGCAATTTCTGTCCCTTGGTTACCATCCCAGTTCATGTGCCAACATTCTTGTGACACAGCACGTTAGATACTTGGATGGTGAATGAATATTCCTAGCTTATACATTGAATTTTTTTGAGAGGAGATGTTACCTCATTGTAAACAGTCAGGTAGAACCAACTCACATGGACTTTACAGAATTATAAAAGGTTCCATCTCCATTTAGTCTCCCTGAAGAAATCCAATTTCTAATTGTCCTACGAGTTTGATATTTTGCAGGCCTTGCTGAGTTATATAGATTTCACGACATAACAGTTTTGCCAGTTGGGATGTCAAAACTTTGAAACTCTACCCAGAGAGAACCTGATCATTTCAAGCTCACATAACCATTAGACATGTAGTGATACCAACGAGTATGTGTCGCGGTGATAGTGTGATGTTGTAACTAACAACATGAAATCTGCCAGGCATGTTATGTTGTTCACTCACCTACAAGGTTCCTGGGAACCTGAAAGTAGTCTTCTTTAAACTCAAGGTACACTCTGGCCTGCTTCACCGCCTCTGGGGTCTGTTATGCCACATAAAAAAAAAAAAAAAAATTTAAAAACCTGCACCACTGTGTCGCTACCCAAATAGCATACAACCTACATAGTGACAATAAGATGTATAATCACACACAAACAGGCTCATAAACTAACTTTCTTGTGAATTTATTTGCCAAAGAAACATGAAACAAGTTGTTCACCAATAGGACCCTCAGCGCTACGTGCTGCAGTACCTCTCCGTAGATCCTGAAGGTGCAGCTCTCCTCCTCCAGCTCGATGGCGGTGACCCCAGGCACCTTCCTGGCCTGCTGGATATTGGCGCCATGGGAGCCAATGGCGAGGCCCATCAGGTCCTCCCTCACCCTTACCTCCTCCTGGTACGCCGACGCCAACTGCTTACTTGTCTGGGAGGAGAAGCACATGGTCAGTCTGCGTACAAATGTGTAATGTTTCATAACTGTAACAAGCCAAGTTGCCTAACTACGCCATAACGGTTGAAAGGGCCTTCTAAGCTGTATTCTTCCTTCTAAGTATTTGACGGTGTGTGTGAGAATGCGTTTACCTCCAGATGTTTGGTTGCTTCTTCGTTGCGGGACATTAGCATGAGCTTGGTACGGATGCTGCGGAAATGCATGTCGCTCAGAAGAGCGGCGCGCTTGACTGTGGTTTCATTTGTAGACTGCAAGGATCAGAAAGGATAACAAAAGGACATTAAGTTGAAATCATACTCTCAAAAAGGAAAATTCACCCTCAAGTAGAATTCTTCCTATGTTCCTATGTCTGTGGATGGTTCAATCAATATTTGTCAATACAAGCAATTATCTCCCAAAGCAATGATCCAGCAAAACAAGACTATTTTAGGAGCCTTGCCAAAGAAATGCCAACATTGTGAACACCTTATCACAAAAATGAGCTTTGTCATAAAAGCAATTACAGCTCTGAATCGGAAAATATGCCCAGAAAAACCACCCTGATTACGAGTAGTGTCCATCAAGTTCATTCATTTTTATTTTTCATATTTATTTCAAATTATTGGTAATGAAGGCAAAGTGTTTTTTTTTTTTTTTTTCAATGAGTCCTTGCTCTTTTTCCAAGCTTTGGTAGACTTCAAGAGTTACAATCTAAAACGCGATACCCACAATTTGAAAAATATGACACCCACTCCTACTAGAATGTTGTTGGTTTGATGGTTAAAGTGACGATGGAATATTTGTCAGGTTACTAGCTCCCTTAAGACCTGTGCCTCCCAAATACTAAAGTTTTAGAGGGTATGGTCTTTTACATTTTTGAATTACTGATTAATAAGCATCAGGGAACAAATCTCCTCTGGTGTGGACATTTAGCATTTTGGACTCAATCCATTCACTTGTTCATGCAAAGAAATCGAAAATGAAATTCCTAAGAATAATGCGTGTGAATTTGCTTTAGGGTACATTTTGAGTTCAAGTGACAATTTCCAGAGTACTAACCAGCACAATGAGTTCGTGTGACTGGGCGCTGTAGAAGATACAGTTGGCTCCGATGGCTTTCCTGAAGTCTTTGTGGATGTTGTCGTTTGCACAGCTGTCGACGACAAAGCAATCCACAGGAGAGTCAGCCGTGTTATTCATTTGGCAGCTATGGGTCATTATAACACGACTGAGACAAGTTATGAGGGACATCTAAACACTGAGGGGAACCAGTTTGAAAATGTGAAATCATCCATTAAAATACACAGGAACACCCCACAATGTTTTTTCGTTAACTGCAAATTCTCTGGTGCTGCGCGGTGCTGTGCTGGGGGTTAGCAGGGAAATTCAAGAGCTGGCGACTGGACGCCAACAGAGCCAAGACACTCACATGTCCCTCAGGTCTTCTGGGACTGCGACGGGGACCTTGTGGAAGGAGTTTCGGGAGGAAGGGCTGTTGGGGTTGAGGGGCCGGATGCGCTCCGCTGTGACGATCTCGTTGTATGTGGCATCGCATGCTGCGTACTCAATCACGTAGAACTGACAGGGTTCATCAGACAGGAGTTAATGAGACAGGGGTTCTCCCCGATGTGGCCAGAAATGACAGAGGTGCAGCTAAACAATGTGAAAGTTCAACAGTTCAGAGACTTGATGTGAAGTATTAACTGAAGGAACGCTCATGTGTTAAGATAGCTACATAGCAGAAAAACAAACTGCTCCATTAACACATCAAATTACAGATTCATTGGTGTCCTCTCTAAAGTTGATCACAAATCATAATTCATTTTCAAAATTCATTCATTCTACAGTTTCATTCATTTCATGAATGAAGCAATACCCCTTGCCCAGTTTCTTCTGATTCAGAGAAAATGTAAGGAGAAAGAGAAAACAAAGCACAGCAAGGGCAAGAGGCAGAGAAAGATGGGGAAAAAAAGCACGAGAGGGATTGAGAGAGTGAGGCAGTGAGATGAACACGGCACACTCCTCAAAGAACACTAGACATTCCTGCAGGCCCTTATCACAGCGCTCCAAATAACAGCAATACTACACCAGCAGCACCTCCCCCGGTATGGGAGCACTGCAAGGCTGTCTTACGCATCCTCTCCATATCCCAGTGACCCCACTATTCAACTCGCTGCTCACACAGGACCCTGACAGAGAGCCGGGCCCCGTTTCAAATGCTCAGAAAATTTGAAAAATACTCTCAAAATACTCAGCTGCACTTGTTAGATTTTGTCTGTTGCAAATCCAATTTGACATGGCGAGTAAGTAGTGCCACAGAACATATTACAAATATTATTTAAACCAGGTAAGATGACAGACCATCAAACAAGGAACACTGACACTTTATCATTACACAAAAGGGAGTCATCTTGCTGTACGCCTGCCTCGACAGTACATGTACAAATTCTAGGCCTCTGTGATTGATCATTAAAGATGAGGCACTGAAAAACCTAGCCTAGCTGAGAGACACAGCTTATCACTGATACCAGGTTTCTTCTTAATGACATCTCATTGCACATGTCATGAGCCCTAGACCCTCTACCTGGGGACTCCTTTGTCTTGTTAGCAGCACCATGCCTGCCCCATTGTGGCCCCAGGCCTCCCAACTCACCTCTCCCTTCATCATTCTGACCCGGGCCAGCCACCAGCCACATGGCTCCTGCTCGTTGGCCCTGGAGTAGACCTGCATGGAGAAACAGGGGGAAGGAAGAGGGGTGAGGGTTGTGTAGCATTACCTCTGTTCCAGGGAGAGAGAAAGAATTAGCCCAACTACTGTTTTGGGTAAGAGACTGGAAGGGGATGTTATGCCTCCTTAGGTACAGAGTGGAGAATTTTCTTCTTACAGTAGGGCAAAAGGATTATTTGTTAGCATTCAGTCCCAGCAACAGCCCAAAACAAACTTCATTACACCTCAAATGAAATTACCTTTTTTTTCATCATACAGTCATTATTCAAGGTGAATTGCAACTACGGTTGGAGCAAAACAAAATACAACCTAATAGCCACCAATAACCAGTACCTACCATATCCATAATGAGGCACTGGCAGGTGCAGAACACTGCAGGATAGAATAGTGAGATGGGGTGACAGTGAAATTGGGCATAGGCTGTTTGTTCAGCTAGCATGTGGCAGACCTCTGCTGTCATGAACAGAATCCTATCTAACCATGGCTCTAAACTGGACCTCTGTTAATATCCCCATCCACTGCAGTCTGAATGGGACTGGGTAATCTCTGGCTGGCCGGGCAAGCATTCATGGATAATCTCCAGCTATGAATGGAGCAGCAGGACCTTCTGGTAGCAGTTGGGATTATGAGGTGTGTCTGTATGACTGGTGGATGGGGAAGGAAGATACTGGTGAGTTAAGAGACATCATACACTACAGTGGACTTGGATCCAGTTCCTGTCCTACAGGGCAGGGTCCAGAAATCAGGGCCTCAGGACATGAGTTCAGTGGAAAATGAGGTGGATGTTGAGGCAGCTGAGTGAGGGGCAAAGCAGTAGGTCTTACCTCCACCTCCTCTCCCTCACCGATGTCTTTGTTGTAGTCGGCTGGAGGAGGAAGCCGCACATCACTGAAAGGCAGCTGTCTCTCTGGCTGCCAGCTTTTCCAGGACAGCACGGAGAGGAAACAAACAACTGTCAGCTTAGGAGTAAACAAACATTACAAAATGAAATCCTGCAACATTCTGTCTGTATGACGTTCTCTTTCTCTCCTATTCCATACTTTGTGTTGCAATGGTGTGGGTATATTGCCCACCCAGTGTTGCACAGCACATTATGAAAAGTCAGTCATAACATTAAACTGGTTCATTAGGTTTAATGAGGAGGTTCAAAAGAGTCTTTGAGAGTATTGAGCGACAAATGTCCTTTCACATAAAATGAGAAGTCATCTTTAAAAAACAAAAAAAAAAGTTCAATGCATGACCTTCGAAGATAGAAGGTAGATATTAAAACTGCAAACACAATACAAGTAAAACTGGTTCATTGCTGTTTATTCAATGAGGATATGTATTGTGAAACCTCTCAAGTGCACTTTGAAGCTAGAAAGGGTATTTCATTCATGATTTATCCTACACAAATCAGCTGCCCCCATGCCTCCATGTGCTCAGGCACAGAGGAAGTAAGGGGAGAAGAGGGAGGAGATGAAACAGAGGTAGGAACCATCCCAAGAATGACAGGAGCTGCCGTCCTTCCACCCTCCCACCCGGGCCTGCATACCTCGGGGGACTATTTTTAGGGACACCCTGCTCCACAGTCTGAGCCAAGTAGATAAAGAGGGACTTTGAGTTGGGACCCGGGTTGTGGGGAGGTAGGAGTGTAGGAAAGCATGTTAGGAGGATAGAACAGGAGGTAAAAAAAAAAAAAAAAAAACAACTGTTAAAGCCTTGTATGGACAGCTGCACGGCAAGCACAGGTGCTAGAAGAAGGGGATTTTGAATGATAGGGACAGGATCAGGGCAATGGGCTGGAATTCCCAATAACTACAGCTTAATCTTCATGTGGCCTAGTAAAAACTATATCATATAGTAGACATACTGGAGAGCTAACCACACATGCCTTGTCAAACTTACTTGTTTTCAAATACTATTGTTAGCGAGTCTTCGTGGACATCCTTGATGTAACCCTAAAAGAAAAGAAAGGAACACGGTTATTCCCATGAATGCACAAGTAAGAGTGAGAGTGATGAGGGGTGGTGTCGGGCGCCTTTGATTTTGTATCTAAACAATGCAGACAGCTGGCTCGTAAGCCGTGCTAGACCAATACTGTGACTGCTGGAAAAGAGCATCTAGGGCATTTTGGAAACTATCACATCGCTGACACGCTTCTCTGGCTGCAAATTCTGTGCCGGAGCAAGTGACGAGGAGCGCTCCGACTCCTCCTGACAGCACAGACAGTCAGGAAATATCACATACACACATGCACACACAAACGTACACAGAATAAAAATGTATGAGCTGGCTCCTTGAGTGTTTGTAAGCTGGGAGACTACTTAGGACAGTTTTACACCCATGAGATGTGTACATCAGGGCATGTGAGAGAGAAAGTGAGAGCTCGCTTTGCCCAGCCTTAATGGACAGGGATCACCCAAATCTGTTCCTCGTCCATCATGACCCTCCACAAATCTATCACGGTGTGCCATAAACTTCCAACAACACCCCTAGCAAAGAGTGATGGGGGGGTGGAGAACGAGGAAAGAAGATGGTGGGGGTGTGGCATGGCTCTCAGTGTGACACTGCCTTATATGGGACGGAGGGGTCGTGTAGTTTGACTCAAGAGCAACCATGCTAGGGGAGAGAATTCCACCTGCTGCAAAGGCACTGCCTTTTCACTGGAAAAGTGGCTAGGGTTTCAGCTAGTAGCAGGGGCACTGTGTGTGTGTGTAAGCTCCGTTTACACGTTACAGCATTGGGATTTCTACGTATTCCAGTTTGGTCTAATTCCAACTTTGACCATCAATCAGCTGTCCTTCTATGAAGGCCCTACCGGATGGTCAAACATGCCATGGTACCAATGCAAATTGGCAGCTCTGCCACTCACACTAGAGAATCCTTGTGGCACTGTAAGCCAGCCAGCCCTCTACAGTGGAAAAGAAGCCGGCTTGACTGAAAATGGGTCTATCTTCCAGTTTCCAGAGCTCACATAAGGAGACAGCTGCATGTGCTTGTTATGTCAGGGAAGTACTACGAGGTCAAAGGGCAGGCAAGCCCTCCTTTTGGCAGAACATGATTGGTGTGGGTAGAGAGGGGTCACCAACAGCCTTGTAATGATGTCATTCCAGCCACATGCAGGTCCATGTGGTGTTCATCGCCAAGACCACTGGGATGAGAGGAACCAGGGTCGCACACTTGGCTGGCTCACAAAGATGGACAAAGCAGGATAGCTGTATAGGCTCCCCTGACCACACAATAAATTGTAATATGTATTTATATAGCCTACTTCTAAGTCAACTGGCATCAACAGAAGGTCTTTGTCCATGTGAGATATCCTGCAAAAGGATTCTACAATTAATAGAATACACAAACTGTTTCAACCTCATGTGGCCTCTTATCAGCTTGCTTGGTATGTGCTTGCTCCTGCAAAAAGGGTAGTCTATAAACAGGACTAGGGGCCATTTTTCTGACAGGTGCTGTATTGCCCAGACAGGTTCATAAATACAGACTTGATTCATAGTAAAATGGAAAAAAACTAACTGACTCACAGTGATGCAAAGGTGACTGAGATGCATAAGCAACACATCAGTGAAATCCCTTTTCCTCCATAAGACAATCATAATCGGGAAAAGTGATAAAGCTTTTGCTCCTCCCTCCCATCAAGAACAACAGATCCCTTGGAACCTGACATTTAGACTGTCATTAACACAGTCAAGTCTCCATCTCATCCATAAAATGGCAGTCGTGAGATAATAGGCGTAATAGGGATGAGTGGAAAGTGTTCAATCATGCCAGAGCCAAACTGTCACCCAGTAAAACAGAACAACAGGTGAGGCAGCATGAGGAGAGTAAATATAGGATCATCTCTAAACCACCATGTGGCCAGAGCAGAGAGTCAGTTGACCTAATGCAAGCCTGAGGACAGAAAAGAGACAAAAGAGCGATAGGAGAAAAGAAGTGTTTAAATTGAGGGAAATAAAGAGAACAGGTGGTACAAAAGTGAAGACTTTTGAAGATGAAGCAAGGAGAGTGTGAGGAGGATGGTGCCCAGGGATCACTTGGGTCAACTAGGATCACATGTCTGTGCCTGGCACACCTAGTGTGTCCTCAGCTAAAGGCTGGGTACATTAATGTTTTCCACAGACCAAGATTTAAGCTATATCACTGCCAAGATGAAATGTTCATAAAAAGGTCAAAATCTGTACGGTTGATTGACCATTGATGACACATATGAAGATAATCTTCCTCTTAAGACATTACATTTGTAGAGTTTCAGAAGGCAAAAATAGTTGTCATCTTTACGTGGTGTTTGAAAACAAGCGATGACACAGGAGCAATGATGACTGGATGTCACGTGACTGGGTGAAAGTAAATGAGCTACTTTCCCTTGACGAGGACGAAACAGAAATGAAAGGGAAACAGATAGTTAAGCAGCTAATGCTTCCCTCTCACCTCGCAAAGCAATAAAAATGAGATTCAATGTATCAATTCAGGATAGACTGAAGTGTACCTAAAAGTGGCTTCTGACAAAAGAAAACGGAAGTATGTGAGCTTTAGATGTGGCATCCTATCATACTTGGACGCAAGAACTGGACAACAACTGTGATTAGCTGGCTAGCTTTTGTTTTAAAAGCTTGCATCTCACAGTCCAAAACCAAACCAAGAAGTATGCTAAATATTGTCTGCCATTTCAAAACTACGGGAAAAATGTTTCCCAGGGGGTAGCCCATAATTACACTGACATTTGCTAAAAATTATCAAATATAGGCCATGCATGGTGATGACAAGTGAACCTAGCTTAATAGCTAGCTGGAGCTAGCTACCCACCCCACAATGGCCAACCACACTGGAACGCAATCCATCCTTATTTGTCAGGACCGGCCCCAAGCTAACATTAGCCAACTTAATAGCTAGCGAGCGTTACGCGCAAAGAGCAAAACCAGACAGTTTTGTCTGAATCTAAACTTTTAACTGGGTCGCAAGGTACGTTGTTTCTAACAGTTTTCTTAAGGCAGGTTACCTTGTAGAAGGCCCCATTCGAGCCGCGAACTTCCACGGCCAATCCGTCCATACTTGTCGGTAGATCCCCACGGCTGTGCTTGTCTGAAGCCGCTACGACTCCGTGCGAGTCCGGTACCACCCCCAGCTTCGCTGGCCCCTCGCCGCTCTCCGGTCGCTTGTGGATTTCCAGTGTTTCGGATGGAGGGAGAGGGGCAGACGTGAAGGGGTTGGGGGAGATGGGTGTGATGATATCAACTAACGCAACGCAGACGCTGTCTCCAGCAACCAGTTCGGAAGCTCTTGTTTTTGTTAGATGTAGGATGTGGTGCTCAAGAGCTACACGGCACCTCAACGGTCAAGGTTCGATGTGCGCGAGGAAGTAAAGCAAGCTAATGATGCTACGGCAGGAGGATGCTAGCTGATAGATAATTAGCTAGGCTAACTATCAACACCTTGATCCCGTCAGTTTACAGGGATGGTAGCTGGATAACGTTGGGTAGCTTGGCTGCGTTTGTTAGCTGTGCGTGTGGGCGCAGTCGCTGCGTTGAATAATTTCAAGAAAGTCGTCACCGGGGATCGTTTCTTTTGTCTGTGGTGCAATTTGCAGCGAAGCTTCCTCCCAAAAAGCGTTTGTGGTGCACTACTGCCCGGTAACTCCTTACTCCAACCACCCGTCCCCTCAAACGCACGCCGATAGAGTGAATCAGAGAGGGACTGAATGACCTCGAAGACCCCACCCCTCAACGGAAAAGACCCTCCCAATAAGAAATACTGGCTTGTTATTTGTTAATGACCTCGACAATCAACTCTACCTTTCATTAATTGGTTTAGTAAATAAGGGCTGGTCCATAAGCGTGACCAATGAAGTAACAGGAATCGCATCTAACACAATCTATTGGTTTTATTCTCTGTCAGTTATATTGTTACTCAAATGAACTGGCTCCCACGTCCAATTTTGCCCACTCATTGATGAGTGAGGACCAATATGACTCCACCAGCCATTGTGTAAACTGCACTCCAGCTGTTATGGGTATGGGGAAGCTACTACATTATGGCATAACAAGTTACATCACATATTGCATTGGTAGTGGTATAACTATATGTAATGACATGCTGTCTGATTCATTGGATTGGTCATATTGATTTGCACGGAATTCATAGGTGGGGAGAGCTGGGGCACCAAGCTGGAGATTGGCAAAAAAAAGTTCTGGGTTAAAGCTTTCTTGACCAGTGTCACAGCTTTACAGTGGGCCCACAAATCCTGGCTGGCCTCTGGATATAGCAGAGGAATAATGAGTGAAGTAGAGAGCTATTATATCGGGATCTCTTTTCTGCAAAGTTAGGTAACTGTATGGTTACAAAAGCAACAGTAATGAAGCATCAAGAAGCCCAGATATGGGCATGGACTGTTGTGAGGAAACAGCTGTGAGGAGCACACATGATAGGTCAGAGGTCAGGCAGGATAGCCAGAAATACTAGATTGTGTAATGATCAGACAGAAATGTTCCACAGGAATCCCAGATCCAATATAGCTAAGAAAAAGCAATGTGACTGATACAAAGCAATTCATTATTTTATATTTCATCATGCTGGTCTGGACTAGTCTGTTTTTTTCTGTAACATTCAGTATGATCAGTGAAGAGTCTTGTAGACAATCTCAACACAACTGCTGAAATTCTGTATGTCACCAAACATTTTGTTTCAAAATGCCTTTCTCCAGACTTCAACCTACAGCCACAGTAGTTGATACAAGATTTCTGTTGGAAAGTGTGGGGGGGGGGACTCTCAGCCATGACCACAGGGTGGCATGATAGCACTAGTGTTCCCGCATCAGAGACCATGCTGCCAAAATTGTGAGAGATGCCCGACTGCATTGAGAAGCAAATATTAGGGCTGGCCTGTAAGTGCAAATTCAAACCTAGGCTTACACTAGTCTAATTTTCACACTTTTAACTGTATGATTACTTTATCGGACGTATTTTAAAGTACCATTCCAAATTATAATGATTCTCAAAATCCCCCTTCACTTTCAGCAGTCTGGTCCAGTTTCAACTGAAATTGAAGTGCAACTTGAGGATGAAAATAGGAATTTCAATTTCTGAACACCAACGCTAGCTATTCTGTATAAACCGATTGACATAATAGAAACATCTTTATCAATTTCTTAAAATGGAAATGGAAACTATCTTGCTGAACACAGAAACTACTTTCGTCAGGTCCTATTGATATTTCAATGTTGTTTAATTTCATATTGCATTTCATGAGAAAATAGATCCCCTCACTTTGCTCCATTTGTGAATGCCCCTTCTCGGAGTCTGTGCACACCACTGTTCCACAATGTACACCGATCAGCCATAACATTAAAACCATTCGGCGGTGGACAGGGGTCAGCATGGGCACTCTGACCGGTCTGCGGCTACGCAGCCCCATACTGCGATGCACTGTTCTGACACCTTTCTATCACAACCAGCATTAACTTTTTCAGCAATTTGTGCTACAGTAGCTCTTCTGTGGGATCGGACCAGACGGGCTAGCCTTCGCTCCCCACGCGCATCAATGAGCCTTGGGCGCCCGCGACCTTGTCGCCGGTTCACCGGTTGTCCTTCCTTGGACCACTTTTTGTAGGTGCTAACCACTGCATACCGGGAACACCCCACAAGACCTGTCGTTTTGGAGATGCTCTGACCCAGTCGTCTAGCCATCACAATTTGGCCCTTATCAAAGTCTCTCAGATCCTTACGCTTGCCCATTTTTCCTGCTTCCAACAAATCAACTTCAAGATCCGACTGTTCACTTGCTTCCCAATATATCCCACCCCTTGACAGGTGCCATTGTAACGAGATAATCAATGTTATTCACTTCACCTGTCAGTGGTTTTAATGTTGTGGCTGATCGGTGCACATTATAGTAATATAGTTAGTACATAAGTATAACCTCTTGCCGTTATTTTTACTTTCATTTCACAATTTCATTATAATTTCATGATTATTATCTTTATTTATATATTTTCATTTTCATTATTACCAATAATGCATAATTATGGCGAATGCCAGTGACTGTGGTATGGTGGTAATTTGATAATTAATATGTGATAAAAAGAACAGAACTACAACAATTTACAATTTACACTTCATAGACTGCAGCATGGATTGGTGCAGTGTACATGAATCCTGAGCAGACAGTAACTCGGGCTTAAAAGAAAGGATACCAGATGGGGCCCAAAGTACGAAGTCGGGTGGTTCTGGGATGACAGAATTTACTAACGAGCCTTCCGGAGGCGATGTGGGACGAAGGCAATAAAACACCCGTAATAGGAGGTATCCATATCCCCTTTCACCCTCCCCTTTTCCTCCATATATCACATCCTATAGACCACAAGATGACTGATTCCTATGGGGATCAGTGAATTTTGACGGCAGGAGTCAAACCATCATCTGATACTGGTTATCAATCTGTCGTCGCTATACATTTTTATTACGTTTTACATCAAAGAGACGGAAAAAGAGAGAAACGGGGAGGGAGAGAGCAGTCTTACTTTAACAAATGAGAGGAAGTGCAGTACATTTCCTCTAGTGTCCAAACTGGTCCCAGGAGGGTTTCACAAAAACACTGCATGATAACCCTAACTATGCTGGAACTCCTCATCCGACATCGATTACACCATAAAACTAAAGTAAAAATACTTGATGGAGATCAGTGATGACTAACACACACACACGCCTCTGACTCTGACGTTTCCTTTGTCTTTCTTAAGGTTGGAGAGCTGCTGGTTTTGTTGGTTTTGAAGATTTGTGTGTCGACAGGAGTGTGTGGGTACAGGAGGAGGCGGTTTTATTTTAGGTGTGCTGACTTTTTCCCCCTTAGTGGTTTTAAGGTAAGATGTTTCATTTAAGAACATCAGGGGTCAAATTCTGCTTCCCTCTTTCTTTCTCTCCAGCTGTCTAGCTTAATCTGAACGATGGCAGCAGGCAGGTAGGAACACTGTTAGTTGCATTTATTTTTATATTCTTATTTCATCATATCGGACTGCTAGGCTGAGATGGAACTAAGGGGGCTAACTTGATGTGTATTAGGTGTGCTACGAACTTGACAGGAGGTGAGTAGATAATGACTGAATTTTGGGGTGAACTATTCCTTATAATAATATATAATAATCTCTTATAAGAAGAGAGGCCTCTACCCGCATGGCCCTGAGCTGAGCTGAGACAGTCTGGATGGTGTTCAAGAGACATTCCTGCTGTGTGTTCAGCTTTGTCAAGATGGGAGTAAAAGCCTGTGGAGCAGGTGGATGAAAGTATCATCTAAGATGATCCAAGAAAGTCACTCTTGAAAGTTTGTGAACCCTACAGGGGCTGGTTATTATTTCATATCTTAAAGAGGAATGGAGTCCTGAGTTCTTGGTCTCTTAATAAATGAATTCCTTTGCCTCAAACTAGAAGAATGAGATTCGATACATAATGAGCTTTTCACCACATTTAGGCCCCACTGTGGTCTAAAATAGCTATAAAATACTGTTCAAACTCACTTAGTGAAATTTAAGATATTAAACATGACTTTTGTTACAGAGGAGAAATAGAAACACTATTGAAGATATTTTTGTCTATATCACTAATGTCTTTTCAGGCTGAGTGGCTGTCAGTTGCCAGAGAAAAGCTGTGAAGCTCTGGCCTCATTTCTCAGCTCCAAGTCCTCCAGTCTGAGAGACCCGGACCTAAGTAACAACAACCTGCAGGATTCAGGAGTGAAGCTGGTATGGAGAGACATGCTGCCACTCACTGTTAATATCTTATAGAAGAGTTAGGGTTGGCAATGATTTCATCGTAGTGTGAAGTTGTGTAATATTGTTGAACATTTAACAGTGGGTATGACTGATTTACTGAAAAACATTCTCAGGGTAGGTTATTAAAAGTTCATGTTTCCATTATCAAAGCGAATATGTTGCCCCCATTTTCTTTATTGCCCACCCCCAGTGTGGACCACGGTGCAGCGCGAAGGTTGAAATCAGGTCTGAGGAAGTGTAAGCGTGCACTATGTTTTATGAATCAAAACAAAACAACACACATTAAACTATTTAAGATAATGGCAAGTCATGGAGCCTGGACTGCTCTGAAAATAGTTACTGTTCCTCGCACAATAATGGAAAAACATCCTCTGACTCCAACAGAGCAGGAGTGTATCTGGACTGGCCTGCTGGCACTGTCCTTCTACAGAGTCTCCTCTGACACACTGATCCACCTGCACACCTTCCACACCACATTCACCCAGCCTCTAACCTGGTTTTTGGTTTGCATGGGTTGGCTCCTCAGTGTCTCTGTGTCAGATAATAAAGACTGTCAAAATGATAGTTCACTCTGTACAGGATATCACACACAATTGTATAGACACAATTAATAAAATAAAAAAGTAATGCGATCAATATCTTGTTAATAGTGATTTACCACTTGGGCCAACTTCCCAAAAAGTTGGTGTAGTCCATTCAGCTAATGTATCTGTTGTATTTTTTTACATGACACAAATGAAGAGATGATTCAAAAATTAAATAAATCAGATATTTCTAATTGTATTAACACACGGTCAAACTCACTTTCCTCCATGTGTGAATGAGTGTGTGTGTGTGTATGTGTCAGAGAGAAAGACAGCGAGAGAGACAGAAAGATTGCTTTGTTTAATTTATATATGACCCATCCCCTTGTCTATGGAAAATCGCGCTAGCCACCCAGCCGCTAACAGACCAGTGGGCGTTATTGGTTAACTTCCGTTTCGGCTGCCCATTCGAGCAAACTCTGGTCCGTTTGTGGTACCCGGAAATAGGGACAGAGTGAGACCCTACTGTTTTGTTACGTGTGCACTGATCACGTGGATCAATTACCCAATAAGAACAACCAATGCAGACGCGCGCGACTTGATTCGGGAAGTGACTACAGAACATTTTCGCCCCTTCGGTCAGTGAAACACGACACTAAGGTTGTCCTATGGTTTTATATTTTTAAAACTTCTGCAGTAAGACACATAGGCTAAGTAGATAAGTAACACATTCTAGCCGATGATGTCTGCTGGTCCTGAATCTGCGACTGCGTCATCGCTTGGGAAGGGAGACAACTTGCATCAACAGGGTAAGTAGTTAATAAAGCCAAGTTTAGTTTGCTAACACTAAGCTAGCTATTGAAAAATGTTGGTGTGGTAGTTTAACGTTTGGTAGTTTAACGTATGCATACACAATCCAAGGCTAGCTAGTTTACAATGTTGTTTTCTATCTGTCGTAATTCTTGGCAGCGTAGACGTTAAACTAACTGCATTGATTTGGCTTAAGTCGGAGTAATTTGCTGTTCCGAGGCTCCCGAAAATGACTTAGCTGTGCCATTGAAAACACGTTTGCTTGTCGCGTCGTCCTCCCGCCCAGTCCTGGCCTCCTTCCCTCTGTGTGACCTGACAGAGGAAGATCTGACCCAAAACCCAAAGTTGTGTAAACTCCTGGCCACCCTGTCACAGCATGTGGACCACACCGGACTCACCGTTCCACTAAAAACGGAGCTGGAGAAGGTAACGGCACACGCTTTGAGTTTCTTTTACATCTGTTAAACCAAGAGCTCGAGTGTAACATGAGGTGACAGCTACGGTTGGATCAGACAGCTATTTCTTTGACGGAGTTATTTTCCTCTGAGACGTTATTGTTAAGGGGCATTAAGTAATCTTTGACGTTTACCGACCTCTACCGGCGACTAGTAGGAATTGCAACAACATTGATCCAATTGATCTCCTACACAGGTGCATCACAAGTGAGTTATGGTTTCCTCTAGTTGACACAAACAATAAAGTTACATTTTCACAAGATGCTGAAGCGAGCTAATTGTGAAGAGGTAATATACCACAATCCAAACTACTCGTCATTATCAACCTCCTGCAGATATATTATGGTCGCTTTGTGCTATGAGGCATTCAAAATCTTATCGGCCCTTTACACCCATGGTGTGAGACTATGAAGTGTCTCTGAATTTGTCAGGTTGTGCATGAGCACCCGTATGCGCTTGCACGTGGGTAACTATGTGATTAGCTTTGAATGGCTATGATTATGGCTGCTTTAATCTAGGCCGAGCAGAAGCTGCAGAACCAGAGGCGTCGCTGGCTGCGCTCGGAGAGCCTCCACCTAATGCTGCAGGAGATGATCCAGGATCACTGTGTCAGGAAGCACCATGCCACCGTACCCCCTGACCAGAACATGGTACATTTCATGTACATCCTCAGCCTTAACATTATTGGTATAGTCCACTAGTAGTGCACAAACAGCTCTAGGATTCTTCAATAGATCATTGAATGTATGTGTGTTTTTTGGCCATTAAAACTGCAGTAGGCATGTTGGTGATTCCAAATGACAGTGAGAGGTAAATGTTTGAAAAATTAGAACTTCAATACCCAGAAATCGTGTAATGTGATGTCAGTAAATTGCACACAGCACGCTCATGCTTACCAACCCGGCCTGTCTGGGATTTATACCAATAGATATCAAAGGGATGACTTGAGTAATTTGACAACAACATGCCAATGCATATCTCAGCATGTCGCTGGCTGTGGTTGTCTCTGTAGTTCTATGAGACGATGGAGCAGTGTCTGTTGGTGGCTCAGTGTGTCAGACTGCTGGATCCCAGTACCACCACCAGCCAAGACCAGCCCTCTGTACTGGGATTGAACCCCCAACAGGTGCTGGAGCTCATGCCCTCAGAGAAGGTGGGTCATATCACAGTACATTCACCTGCATACTTTAAACTTTTTTTTTTTTTTTTTTAGGGGAAACAAATTTTGGCACAACATCTGGAAACAGCTACCTGACACAGGGTGTTTAGAACAGCAAATGTAAAAGCGTTCATGAAATGGCTAGAGCTTCATTCACTATTGTGTTGTATCAATGGGATTATTACTTTAATATACTTTGTGTAACAGTTTTATTACCTCTTGCTGTTAACTTCTGTGTGCATCTGATGTCCATGCTGTATTTATCTTTCCCAGAATGTACAAAGAATGAAACAGAGTCTACCAAGAGAGCTGGAGAAACATCTCAGGAAAAAGTGTCTCAGCCTTCTGTCCTACTATCAGCCTGAATGGGGTAGCTATTCATCATTCACTTTCAGACCTTTCATGTTTCTTTATTGATCTGCGTGGACATGACCAGTATGTTTGTTTGAAATCCCGACTAGAGAGTGAGAGTGAGGGTCTGAAGAGCATCAAGTTGTCTCATCTGTCTGGCCAGCTGGACAACGAGATGAAAAAAGCGGAGAGTCTGAAGGAGATTTGCAGAGAGAACACTGTTCTGCTGCAAAGACAGACCCAGCTCTACCTCTGTGTAAGTCGTCTTGTCTGAGGGTAACTGAAGATAGATAGATAGATAGATAGATAGATACTTTGTTGATTCCCGGGGGAAATTCTGGGGTGTCTTCTGTTTTTACCCTTGTATCTCAGATCATGTATGCAATGGTGAGTTTTTTTTTGCACCTTGTCAATGAGTTCAGTTACTGGAAAGTCCAAAAACCACAAAATGAAAATGTTTCCAAAACAAAATCTTTAAAAATGTGTATACTAGACATAAGTGTGTTCTGTTTAGCCTCACAAAATATCTTCCATTCTTTTCTTTTTTATGCTATTTTTTCCAACTGGGCTGCTGTTCTCTTTCCAGGAGCTGACGAAGTGTATCCAGCTTCTCCAGTCTCTCATCCTGGACCACAGGCTGAAGATCCAGACAGATCTGGACAGGAAGAAGTTGGACTACTTTGAAGGGAAATGTGAATTAGTCCTGCAGAAGATCAGGTAGGGACTGCTGACAGTGGTGGAATAAACTTGAATTCCTAAGAGTTAGTAGGGGTGAGACAAAAGTATGGAATATTGAAAATGAAACTCTATCAACAGGTGTATTGTGAATGAAAGTTTATAACACATGCTATGTAGGTTTGAATATAAACAGTATGCCATCCATATAGGCATTTCTAGTTCTCACATTTCTTCTTCTTCCCTCTCGAAAGAACTGAGATGGTGGAGATTCAACTGGACACATACACAGCCGACACAATAGCTGCCCATAGAAAAATAAGGCAAGTGGCTACTTAAGTTTGACCTTTTCTGACTCATTGTTGCCAAGTAATTGCGTTCTTTGAATCTCTAGGGAAGGGTTTTGCTGAGCATGCATGCTCATTGTCTTCACTGTTCTGCTTTAATACAGTTGAGGCCCAGTGCAACCACAATCTTCTACTGTTGAGTGTTGAGCAATTGTGCTGGAGAGATTTGGCCTTAGTGCCTTGCTCAAGAGCACCTCAGTGATTGACTGATTCATTTTTCCAACCCAGATCTTCCTAGGATATGATCCAGTGATTTTCCACTCCCAAGTCTGTTTCTCTATAGAAACTGTAGCAGGTAAAACATGCCTTTGACGCTCTTGTTCCACTCTTGTGTTGCGTCTCCATTGCAGGGATCAGCTAGAGTCAGAGCTGAAGACCTGTCAGTTGGAGAAACAGTCTGTGGAGTTCAAGCTGGCCTCCTTTGAGATCTTGGGCAAGGAGTTTGAAGGCCTGGCCGAGGAGTACTGCAGACTGCGGCGGGAGATTGACATGAAAAACTGGGCACTGAAGGAATTCACCCAGCACACTGACGAGTGAAGATCAAAGCTGATGTGGGGACAAAAGTGTCAACCTCTCCCTCCCACAGTACATCCTTACTCAGTCACATGATGTATGTGTACATTTTTGACCTACAGTGACTTTATAGGTCCAGCTGAAAGCTCCCATTACTTCTCATGTCTTTATTAACATGATATTTAATTCACTGCTCAATAAATACAATTATTAAATAAAATTATTCTTTGCATGATATTTAGTTTTGCAATAAGCTTTATTTCTACCTGTCTTACGGGCAATTATATAGTCACATTTTTTATTTCTTTTTTTTAACTTCAGGAAGTGAGAAATACCATATGCTAACAATGCAATAATACTTGAATGCCAAAACTTTTAAAAAGGGACATCTGAAGTTGTAAACTCTAAACAATGGCATTTTAGTCAACCCTGTCTAGTAAGAGGGAAAATACAGTAGTTGTTGATTTGGTTTAGTATATCTGCCATTTGCAACCCCTTCCACAAGAGGGCAATATATTCACATTTTGACAAACTCATTCTGCGTTGTTGTGCTATTTTACCCTCTTTTACTAAACCATGCAATAAATAGCCTATTTCAGAGCTCACATCTGCTTATGTGCTGAAGTGTAGTCTTAGATTGGCAGACAAAACTCGTTCACACACACCAGCATCACCAGCAGGGGGCCCGAGGGAGTCAGCATATAGCCCAAAGAGGAGGGAAGCAAATGCAGCTGTGATTAACCATTATGTGCCCAGATTTCACACATATAATGTTAAGTGTCCCATATAAACAAGTTCTGCCTTTATTTTCTCCAGGTCTTTGTCTTTGTACTAAAAACCCTTGGGGACATATATTGTGAGTACCCTACAATACTAAAGGGACAAAATATAGTATGTCAATCAAATGAACTGTTTTCAATAACAAAGCTTTTATTCAGAAACAAGGTTACTGTGTGAAAAAAGGGCATAGATATCCACTGACACCAAAAGAGATGCCTCTGCCTCATTCTGTTCAATATAACAACTTTAAAAAAACTCATTTAAAAAAAAAAATGTGCTTTTAATTTGTCTTGAAGAAACTTGTTTCAAAACGATGCAACAAAGCGCTTAGCAAGTACATTCAAACAGGTCTTTTGCCTTTTGTACCATAAAACAACATTTGTAAAGTGCATAAAAACAATAGACCTGAGGTCAGATTTGTTTTGTATGGGTAATTCTAGAGCACTTGAGGATTAAGTGGAAGTGAATTTGTCAGTATGGTCAGAATGTGTCACGTGAATGGAAAGAGGTGGAACCTAAATTTCTTCTCTTGGAACCCTTTATTTGTTTTTTTTTCCCCGCATGCCATTGATATATAAAACCTGTATAACAATATTTACAGAACTTTGGCAACTACAGTAGCCAGTGGGTTTAAAGGAACAATTCATCCCCAAATGAAAATGAATTAAGTACTAACCCCCATGTCAATCAAACTGATGTTTGTGTAAACACCAAACAAAATTCAAACTTGTGCAGCATAATAAGTGTTTTGTAGTCATACAATTACACCATGAGTCTAATTTAGCTCATTATGTAGCACCATTCTACAGTAGGTGGAGTAAACGGTAACTTCTTCTTGTGTAAGATGGCAACCGAAACAAGGAAATGGGCTGATTTTGTTTACAACTCAAAGTCAGTGTGGGAGGTATCAGACAATATGTGTTGTAACACAATCGTCTCATTGGATTGCTGCTGATTCAGGTGTGTCTCTCTGTGTGAGGCAAAACTTGATTGGTAAATGCCAGGTTTTGGTGTCAGAGAAGAGGAAGAGGTCATTTCTCCACTGACAGCAGCCTCAACAGACAGAATGCAATGCATTTAACATCACAGATTGATGATACATAACATTTGAAGTATCTCGGAGTGGAATTTAACTTCAATGCCCACATTTGTATCCTTTAAAAATCTGTTTCCCCTGGGGGTGTGTCCTTGTTTTATCCCTGGTGTGTGTTGTTGTTTTGCCACTGCACAAGGAAACTAATGTGGGGGGCATGTGTGACGAAATAGTGATTAATTTATAGCTTGACACCTGCCTTGTAGAGTCAATGGCCACTTGTGTGTTTCAGGTCATATGATTTCGAACAAGGGTAACCTCTGTGAACTGGGCACGTTTTCTTTTCGTTATCTTGTAAAGCTCGACGATCTTTGGTATGGTATGTCTCACGGGGTTTAAGTAAAGTCGGAAGTAGGCGGGAGTGACACCTCACGCTTCGCCTTGTGGATCCTCTCTGCTAGCCTCTCATCAGCAGCAGCTCAGCCCCGCCTCGCTACGCAAACCGCTGGCTGGTCCTCAACAAGCCGCATCAGGCTGTCACTAGTCCTACTGCCCCGGTACCGCGGCATGCCAGTACTTACACCGGGACCTACCAAGTGGATTTTAACGAGAAGGGTACTATGTCGGAGGTACGAAAATTCACCAAGAGGCTGAGCAAACCTGGGACGGCTGCGGAAGTCAGGCAAAACGTCTCGGAAGCTGTGAGGACGTCGGTGGTTGTGGTGAGCGGCTTTGATAATGTGGACCAGCGGTCGTACCAGCTAACTGGTTACCAGTTGGTTTGCTTGCTAACTAATGCTAACCTGGAGGCATAGTGGAGACCCGGAGAGGCAGCTTTTCCATATTCTTGTTTAGTAAATATCTGACGTTGCCGTTGGTTTATTTCAAAGTATGCCTGTTTAGTAGAACAAAATTGTTTCCAGTTTTCATTGAGGGCGCTTGTCCAACTACACTATTCAGCTCTATGTCTCCAGCAGACAACGTTACCTTCGCAAATACATACAGAAGACAGCTTACTGTCAAGTGATTATATGCCGCGAAATCGTGTCTCTATGTGGCCCTAGTTCTCTAAATTGCCAGCATTACAAATAGTGTGACATTGTCCTCAGGAACACATGGTTTTTCAGTCTTCTGCGGCTCCTTTTGTGTGCTGTGGAATAAGGAGCTGTGCCAGTTGGACAGCTGCAGCATGGCTTCCCTGTCCTTGCCTTGGAGCAGTATGGCTTTTGCTGTAAATGGCCATGATGTGCAGTGGATGTCAATTCATGCACGTCTTCATAATTGATGAGTATTGATACTTAACATTGGGCAAACCAGAATATTTTTTTTTCACAAGTCTTTTTTTTTCTCTTTTGTTAGGAATAGCAATGCTGATATTGGCTCGAAAAGCCTGTAATAATGGGGGATTAGGCTCAGTGGCTTGAGATGAATTGCTGATGAAGCATTCCTCCGTGTGTGAAATAATTTTGATGTCAGTGTGTGTCTCTCCATTGCCTACTGACATATCGTACTGGGAATTCTCTTTGTTATAAATGTGGTCATCCAGTCATCTCTCCTCAGAATGTGAAATTGTCATAGCCTAAACGCAAAACAGAACAATCATCTTAGGCTCTTTAGAATTTCCAGCAGAGCCGGGTGACTTTACTGGAAATAAACTCTTGTTGCCAAGGGACTGTAGGCCTTGGTCTTATGATGATCATCTTCAAGAGTGTGACGCAAAGAGGTTCCCAGCGTAATAATCTTGTGATAAGGTCCTGATTCATTCAAGACACAGGTTGGAGCGCGTGTGCCTTTGTGTATGTGTGTTTTTGGAAACATGTATTTGTGTGTTCTATTGTGTGTATGTTCTGTTTTTGACCAGTGGGTTTTGGCCACAAATGCTTGGCGTAATGGTTGACTCGGTAACTGAGAACAAGCGCTGTTTTGTGGAGGTCGCATGGCCTGTGCCCCTCTCACAAGGGGATTCCCTCAGGAATGCTTCAACCATGCTTCCTGTGTGTGTGTGTGTGTGTGTGTGTGTGTGTGTGTGTGTTTTCAATCGTACTTCTTCATTTCATTTGTCAATGTGTTCAGTTCTCCTGTCCTTCCTCCCCCACTGCTTGTCCTGCGCTAGTTCGTTCTGTGGACATATAGGCAAGCTCTACTCTAGCCTGTCAGCCTTGAGCCGTTGACTTGCCATTGTGTTTCCATGCAGAACCTTAAATTAAGTTTTCCACTGCAGAACACAGACGTTTTCTCTAGGTTCAATTCACTAGGTTCAGTTTGGATCGTATTTTCCCTCTGTTCGGGCTCCTAAAAATTCTGGTCCCAGTGCTAGTCCTATGAATGACAAATTTGGCCTTGTTATTGGAAGAGCCTATACGCGCTTTTTCTAAAGGAGGACTAGAATGCAAATGGTTGAAACCTAGGTTCCCCTTGTCATATTAGTTTCTAGCGTCCATATGACTTGGTGAAGTCTGTTAAAAACAGCATATAACAAAGACCTGATTCTAGGTTAAATATATTCAAGGGCAAGACAGGTTTCCCACAGGTTCCTATAGGCTATCGGCGGTGGTGGCAGGCTGCTGTAGCTAAGATACACAGTTAGTAGTGCAAGACTGGTCCAAGACTGGGTAGATACGCTGCAAAAAGCTGTTAATATGTGATTGCAAGTTTTGGAATATATGGGGAATAATAATAATATGGGGGAAGGACAAATGAGGCTACGAGGCTAATCTTCTTCCCTGGAGTGAGCAGAGGCCAAGGGGAGTGTATGTGCTGCTAGTATAGACTGGAGCACTTAGTGGGGTCAGGGTTAGGACAGTGGAGCTGTTGGGGTGTGTGTGTGTATGTGTGTGTGCCATGCATGTGTGACTTGCATGCATGTATGTCAGTGTGTGCGTTGTGTGTGCGTTCATCTATTGTGCATGGTGTGCAACCTGCCTAGCCAACTTGACAAAGCCCATCTGGTTGTGTTGGAGTCTCGAGTCCCTAACCTCCGCTGAACTGTAATGGGACACAGACATCTGGAAATGCACCCTTGCTAACGTCATGACTATCATGACCCCTCAAGGCATGCTGGGACACACGCTTTATGTTCTGCAATTGGTTTTTGAGTGTTCGGCGGCCAGGTTGATAGCTGAGAGGTGAAAGTATGCTATGGGAAATTGTTGCGTAAGTAAATGAGAAAGTGGAGCCTTGCTTGCAACAGAGCACTACACCCCAGAGTTAGGCCATTTTTAAAAAATTTTATCATCTCTCTCTGTGTTTCCCAATCAGTGTGGTTGTGGCTCCATGGCTGCCTGCTTGTGATTCTGCAGCTTCTGTCCCTTTCCTATGAAAGCAGAACTCTCTTTCTCTCTTTGTCTCTCTTCCCTTCTCTCTTTACTTTCTCCCCCTCCATCTCTCTGAAACATGATCAGTGTTGCAGTAGAGTCTATGTGCTGAACTGTCGCCTCTGACTTGTAGCGTTGCGGTTCAGCTTGTTGCACATGACAGGAAGCAGAGCTGCAGCTGTGGGTGCAGCACCCATCGACAGTAATGCGTTCACCAGATCTGAAGCCTGTTGTGTTGCATTTGTTGGTGCTGCTACTGGTTGTCCATGAAGTAGTAGGACTACTGGAAGTAATAAGAAAGTAATAGATGAATTAGGGTTCTGCCGGCATACCAGTAATGCTGCACCACTTTGGCAATTTCACAGGGTGATGCTGGAAATTCACAAACAGTCAAAATCACATCCAGTCACCTCAATCAGCTTATTGTGGTTGGAGAGCATCATTTAGATTAGCGGTTGAAAAAATGTGAGACGTTGGGTTTCAGTGGGCTACTGAGCAAGTCGATCGTGGTGGAAAGTTCTGAAGGGATCATATGTAGAAGTAACTAGCTTTCTTCACAAGCCAAATCATTGGCGGGAGAACACAGGGAGAAATGCAGTTTATTTGTTTGTGCATGGATACAGGGATATTTGAGAGGGGGTTATTAAAGACACGCTCAATCAGCCCATCCCAAAAGAGACGTTAACTGGGATGTCAGCCAGTATCTGGAATACTATGTGCATGTAAACGTTGCCAGTGATAGTTGTGGAGGGAAGGCGGAAGATGGGAGGGAGACCAGCAGAGCAGCAGGAAAACTGCTGCAGCTGAACTACAACTTAGTGTCTCCTCTCTCTCTCTCCCTCTCAGTCCCTGTTACAGAAGGAGAACAAAACACTGCACCTCAGCTGCACTGCACTCTTTTAAAGGAATTATGAATGAGTACCAGGTGGAACATTGCTCTCGCTCACTCTCTCTCTCTCTCTCGTTCTCACACACACACACACACACACACACACTGTGTTATGCTTGAGACTATTTTTCTACTTGGCTGGATCTATCTGGAAAGACAGCTGCCAAGTTGCAAAAGCTCTCTCAGAGACGACCCCAACCCCCCAAG
>OOFE01049652.1:6280-34449 GCA_900323365.1 Monocentris japonica
TTACAATATATATATTATATATATATATATAAATATACTTTAACCTTAACGTGTACGTAAATGAGGGCATTTTCTTTTTTATGATTTGTTTGTTTGTTGTACACAACATAACGTGTGTATGAGCACTGGTTCTGTGTACAAGTATGTCTTGCTAGCCCCTCTTTTTGTGGGTGTGTGCTGTTATGTCAGTGTGTCAGTGTGCTGTTGAATGGAAGTGGTGTAGTGTGGTGGTGGTGGTGTTGTAGTGTGATGTTGTGTTGCTGCCTTTGAGTTTTTGCAATGCCCAAACTTGCCACATGCCTTAAGAAGCGTTAATAAATTGTTAAAATGTGAAACAAAATTTGAAATATCTGGTTATAAATTTAAAATGCATTGGGCTTATTAATAAATTAATTAATACATTTTAAGTAAATTGGGTTTATTGCATAAATCTGGTTATTAAGCATTTTAAACATTAGATTTATTAATAATAATACGTAAACCTGGTTATTATGAATTTGAAACAAATAGGCTTTATTAATATTGAATACATGGTTCTTATGAATTTGAAACAAATTGTATTTATTGATGATAAATATATAAACCTGGTTATTGTGCATTTAAAACAAATTGGGTTTATTAGTACTATTACATAAATCTCATTCTTGTTTCATTTATGTTTGACTGACAAATAAAATTAAAATACATAAATCTTACATATTAGGCCTAAATATTTTTTGGAGTGTAGCTAATTTTGGTTTACATCTATGTTTAGCCTACAACATATTTTCATTCAAAGTTAGCTTAGCCCGGTCATAGGACGCACTGCTTGAGTATACTTCAGTGTAAACATCCCACTGATAATAGTATGTAGCATGTTAGTATCATATCATATATCATTCCGAACACAGCCACTGACTCCCTCCAGCCAACATTACAACCTTATTTTATCTTAATGGAAAATTCCATCCACAGATACTCTTATACTATCATATATCATCAATCTGTGATGTATTGCAATGCATTATTCTGTGGATATTTGTTCCAGTGACTTTGACTTGTTCTTCATCTTCCAGTAATCACAAATACTGTATATTCATCAATGTGCTTTTCCTGCACAGGTTACTGAAGGTGTAAAATACAAATATCCACTGAATATGAATAAAGTGAGCCGCGCCCCTTCTGCAAAACTTCAAAGTGTTTTGTGCTGCATTGTGCAGCACTGTGACAAGTACTGAGGCTGTGGAGAAAATGGTCTCTTTTCCTCTTCTACAATGGATTTCTCCCTGTATGACTGTTGAGCATCAGTGCAAAGAAGAAAGAAGACCTTGCTCTTTGAGTGACTGACACCAAAACCTGACATTTACCGTTGTTTTACATAGTTTGGCAGTTAATCGTGGGAATATGAAAAATACACTGGCAAACAACAAAATGGACCCAGAAATATAAGGTGCATTGCAACTAGCTGTTCTTAAAGTGTTCAAGTGTTTTAGGATGGATTTGTCCTTTAAATATCAGCCAAATTTATAGCAAATACACAGAAAAATATATAACAGATTAGTGACATGAATTAGTAGATGAGAAAAGTACAAAATGGCTTATTATTAATAGATGCCATGAATAGTATCTCAGTACTCTATCGAAGTAGAGGTGATCTTTCTTACCTGACCTCCATAGTAGAACTCCTCAGAGTCATTGTCCCCCTCTGAATCTTCTTCTATGGCATAATGACACTGAATACAACAAGAATTAGTACAGATCTAACTGAACCAAGGTCAGTTTCAAATATGAATACTAATATGAGTACAAAAGAAGCTTGGATTTATCATTAGATACTGACACAAGCCACCATACATGCTTTCTACATAATGGTAACACAACCTCTATCAATCAACTGTAAATCTTACCTGGCTTTTGTCTAGAAGTTTGGACTTGATGGACAGGCAGCTAGTGGCATCGTTCCTTAGCCTTATCTCTGTTGAAAACCCATAATGAGGCGACACGTTATTTCAAAACAGCAACACTGACAGTTTTGTGACATTATTATTCCCTCACTTGCTACTTTTCAGGATGAGATGTTAGGCAAGGACATTTTGAAGAGAGACAAAGAACAAACGCTGACATTGGGAGACAGGCGCAAACATGACAGTATATTAATGACAGAGAATTTATAGAGAATTCAGCACCAAGCCTTAGATGATATGCATGCTCTAAATTGGCAGGCTGACATAGAGTTCAGCTGCTGCGGCATTTCTGCAGAGACACATTAATTAACAACACAATCCTCTTGCAAATATTGTTCTGTTGTAGTCAAACACACAGAGGAATATAAACAATCGTTGGGCTAATGGGAACAGGAATATTTCCTGGTTGTTAGTATATCAATTAATCTAGGTTTGAGTATATATGCAGTTGTGAGAAAAGGTTTGTGAACCATTTGAACTACCTGCATTCCCGTATAATTGGCTGCTAAAATATGGTCTGATCTTCATCTAAATCACAAGGACATAGATGTAATCTTTGTTTAATCTAAATTAGCATTCTCTTAACTGAATTAAAGGATCTATATTTACCAATTTCATATGTTTTTCAGAGGAAATTGCACATGTAGTAAAATGAAGAGTTTAAATGGAATTAGTGCAGGTGCAAAAATAAGTGAACTTCCTCTTCCATTAGTTTAATCAAGTACATAATAGAATCAGTTGGGTAAACAATTGGATATGAAGTTAACTAATTAAGGTCAGATCTTAGAGGAGCAGTTTTTCTGACACTTCCATAAATACAGGTGAGAAACCTGGTGAGTTTTACCAGGTGAAAGAAAGAAAGAAAAACACTGCTGCAATCTAAGGAGACCTCAGAAGACCCTGTAGACACTGTAGTAGTAGTGAGTGTGCAACAGTCTGGGAAAGGTAATAAAGCCATATCACAAAGATTTGGGCTCCATCAGGCCACTGTGAGATCAATAAAATAGAAATAGAGAGCATTTAACATGACAGTGGCTGTTCCAACAAGACGATGATCCTAAGCATTCAAGCAAATCTACCAAAAAATGGCTCAGGAAGAAGAAGTTTCATGTTTTGGATTGGATAGGTCCTGACCTAAATCCAATTGCAATGCTGTAGCAGGACCTCAAGTCCTCAAACCTCATTGAGTTGGACAAGTTCTGCAAGGAAGAGTGGATGAAAATCCCTCAAGGAAAATGCCAGACACTGATCAGTGGCTATAGGAGACATTTGTTCCAAGTCATCGCTGCTAAAGAAGGTACCACAAGTTATTGATTGAAGGAGCTCACATATTTTTGCACATGGGGAAAATAAACCAGTTTTGTTAAATAAACAATGAAGGTATATCACATTTATTTGTGCATGTTCTTTTTTAGGGATATCTTTGTTATCTTCATATGCAAATCTCGCATTCAGCCTACAGAAGTGCATTTACTGTAGGCTAACTTTTGCACATTTAATCTTATATTTGCAATTGAAACATTAATTGATAATAGCCATAGGACCAGTGTATTTAACTTCAAAATAAAAATTTTTAATTTCAAGTGACAGTATGTGGAGATTTCTTCACGTTTTATAGGCTATTAAGACTTCTACGTGTACCTAAAATATCCAGGGCCCCGTTCTTCGTACATGGATAACTGAGTAAGCTGGATAAGTTTGTTGACAATATGTCACCAAAGCAACAGCTCCTCAAGTTCAAACCTGCACTAGCTTCGACAAGCTTTTAGAAGAGATCGTGTATTGAGAGATCGCCGAGATCCTTTGGTGTTTGAAATACACAGGTTTAGTTGAGAAGGGATTATTTACAGCTTACCAGTTTGAAGAATATTTTTATATTTAATTTTGACTTGTTCCCACGTCCTCTTTGGGCCAGTGCCACAGGCTCTGAGGATGGAAGTCAAAAGAAATCATAGACTTTGGGCTCATTACAGGCAAGAAAAATCATATCCTGCCATTTTGAATAATTTCCACAATGAAAGAGCTAAATACCTATATAGGTAACTAGAATGCAATATGAGCTATAGCTGCAATTGTAAATAGCCTACTTACGCATTTAATTTATCTGCAATTTTCTGCCATGATTGCTCTCTCATTTTAGAGGATTTGGCAGTGTTGCATTTTATAGTTCAGACATGGTTTTGTTCCTCATTGTTCCTTCAGTTATGTTGCTCAAGCAAGGTAGGTCATTAACACCCTCCACACTCCAAATGTGGGTGATTTTGAGCAGGTTGGTAAATTTGTTAGGTTCACCACCCACTGTGGCAGGTGAACAAAGTTTGCCCAAACTGGGGAAAAACATCACCAGCTAGCAGAGCCTTTATGAATCGCACTCCCACAGTGATGCTAATGTAATGCTGTTTCAGTTCAATATACCATTTCATTCTTTCCACGACCACTCTCGGACACCATGCTTAGTAATGTAGTTTAAAATTAAATTGTTTTGATATGAAATCGTTTTATCAAGTTAAACATTAAATAGGCAGCCTCACCACCTACCACATCAGTTTAGCTTGTCTGCCCGGAGGCTAGATAAGACTGTCAATCTGGAAGCACAATATGGTTGCATATTGTTAGAGTTATGAGGCCAGCAGACAGAGGTAATAAGAGAGGTAGTGTGTTGCAGCAAGCAAAGGAGGAGACATTGGTTTTTGGAGACATTGGCAAGATTTTTAGTAACATTTAAAGCAATTCAGTTCTGCTCTTTGTGCTCTCTTGAATGTGTTAATTTTAGATTTAGTAGGGTCTTTTTGTCAATATTATCTCCTTTAACCATTCTATCATACTCAAATAAATACATGAACTACAGCCTTTAACGTGTTGCTTGTGTTTTTTTTTAAATCATATGAAGCCTTCAACATTGATTTAAAAAAGTGGCTGGTAAAAAATGCGGCTAGTGGTTGAACAAGTTAATTTTCCACCCTGTGCTCAACTGCAGTAAAAAAAGAGTTGCTGTTTAACCATGCCGGCCAATTGTATGAGTGCTGATAATGGTTTTGACTGTCTACTCATGTTCCCTTTCTTCCAAAATGGGGGCATATTTAACAAATCAATCGGCCATTTGCATTTGCGGAATGGAGTTAGCCAGATGCGGATTAGCAAAATAATTTGAAACGGTTGGCATCATATTAGCCTGAATTAATTAAACAATATACAAGGAACGGGGCCGAGGTGTGCAAAGGTACTATTGTTTTAAACTCTCCAGCTTGGCCACCCACAGCAGATTTTGGGAGGGTCAAAATGGTCAATTTACATTTTGTTAATGTGTGATGGGGTTAATGATTCAATCAAATTCAATTCAGTTACATACTCCCCTAAACCAGCTACAAAGTCATTAGGGACATCGTCCCGGTGGTTCAGTGGTCTAAGGCTTGTACCATGTAACTGCGACATCCTGGGTTCAGCCCAGGACCTTTGTCGCATGTCATCCCTCTTTTCTCTCCCAATCTTTCCTGTCTCTCTCTACTGTCTATTAATAAAAGGCAAAAATGTCGCAAAAATAATAATCCACTAGCTCATGTAAACTGGTCATCAATGAAAATCACATGAACAAACATGCAAGCACATTATTATAAGCTCAAGACTCATGTCATCAAATTTGCTTTCTCATGTCCTTTGTTGCTCTGTAAAGCTCTGTGACAAACCTATTGCATTTGTCTGCTTAGCAGATGTCACTCTGTTAACAGACTTTTAACATGTCAAGGAAATCAGTCAGCTGATTGTGCACCTGCACGTTGCTGCTAGAAGTAAGTAAGGAGGCTGGGATCAAAACAGGATGCATTACAGTCTGGATCACACCAGAAGCAGAATGGGCACTTAGTAAAAAATGTTTTATGGTTTAAAAATTTAAATGTGGTCATGGCCATGATTATTGGCGCCCTTTCAAACAATTCAATTTTTGTGGAGGAAACAGATTCTGGGACAGGTATAAATGAACCGATTATTATATTTAAAGTGATAAAACAGTCTGTTCTGCTTCCCTGGTCGTTTGTGAAAATGGTTAAGAGAAGAAGAGAAAAGAGCTGCCTGAGGATGTCAGAAAAACTATTCTCACCAAACATCAGCATTCACAAGGCTATAAGGCCATCTCTAGAGACCTTGGTGCTTGCTGCTTATGGAATTGTTAAGAATCTCACAGGACGTGGTGGTAAGAGGAAAACTGATCTCAGATGTGCAAGCCATTTAAAAACATCTCGCATGACAGTGAAAGATCTCAAGGCTGACCTGGAGAGGTCTGGGGTAATGGTTTCAGCCCGTACCATACGCCAGACACTGAACCAAAAAGGGCTTTCAGGTCAAAGACCCCTCTGCTGAAAGAGAAACACAAGAAGGCCCAATTTGGGGCGTCGTGGTGGCTTAGTGGTCATGTAACTGTGATGTCCTAGGTTCAAATCGGGAGCATGTCATGCCTCCTCTGACCCAATGTTTCCTGTCTCTCTCTACTGCTAACTGTGAAATAAAGGCAAAAAATGACCAAGGAGAATGTTTTGTGGACAGATGAAACCAAAGTAGATCATGCAGAATGCAGACCAGCACTGCTTACAGATGACGAAATGACACTTTTAAAGGAAAGAACCCGACCAACAGTAAAATACATGCTTTGCTGTCTCGGGTAATAGAAGCATTGGATGTATTAAGGGCATTATGACACCAGAAGATTACCAAGGCATTTTTAGAGTGAAATGTGCTACCCAGTATCAGAAAACTGGGTGTCAATTGAAGATCATGGGCCTTCCAGCAGGACAATGACCTAAAAAACACATCCAAAAGCATCCAAGAAGGTTCAACAGAAAACGTTGTTTTGTTCTGGAGTGGCTAGCGGTAAGTCCTGATGTCAATCCCATTGAGAACTTATGCCAAGACCTGAAATGTGCAGTTGGTCAAAATAATCCTTTAAACATTAGAAAGAAACTCAAAGAACTTTAGTGGGTTGAAATTGAAGAGTGGGAGAAACTGCCAGCAGAAAGCTGTAGGATACTTATTTATGGCTACAAGAAGCGTTTGGAACCAGTCATAATTGCCAATGGCTGTGCAAGGAGGCTTGTGCAAAGAGTCACAACACAGGCTGAAAAATAATCCTAAACAAATCCCTGTGACGTTGATGGTCGATGGACAACGTAAAGACGATGGACAATATAAAGTTGGAAAAATACAGTGAGCTATATGACCCTCAGCATTGTTTCTACAAAGACAACATTGAAACAAGAAGGCTACTGGGCCACGTGTAGAAAGACTTCTAATGTTAACAGCCCTGTTGTCGACGAAACTTCCGCGACGCATCCATTCCACTTCTGGTGTGAGCCTCAGGTTAATCACTGAATCCTCCTGAATCCTGAATCCCCCCCTCGAAATTAAGAAAAGGTCCATCCCAATGGATATGTTGCCATAGCTACTATCAATATACGTATATAGGCACGTAGTGGAAAACAAGAAACCTTTTCAGCCCAAATACTCTATACACACACCTAAACCTCCACAGTACATTAGCATTCCAAGAGCACAGTAGCATTCCAAAGGTGACACACATTTGAGTGTACAAGCTTACCTGTTGCAATTCGATGGAAAATGACAGGAATTGGATCTGTTGTGATTAAAACTTCGTCATCATTTTCAGAGTTTGATACATATGTATTGTCTGCAATGAAAAAAGGGAAAAGGAAAGAGTTTTAAACAAGCACGAAGTTGACTTACTGTGAATAAACAAAGCACTGCATGACAATAATTTGACTTAAATTGAATAGAAAAGGAGCATGTAAGAGGGCACCGTGACAGTTAGATAAACACTGTTATAAATGCTTAAATAACCAAAAAGCTCCAAACTGTAGGTCCTTTACACACCTGTGTGTTGTTGGTGACCAGGTAGCCCACAGAAAACATGGCGAAACTCCTGGACACAGCCTCTTACTTGCAATTAAAACATTTTATAAAATAAAGGGTTTTTTGCGTGGGTGAAGTAGCATTTTCGTCAGACGTACGCATGTTTTTTTTTCACCTGCACCTGCTTGGTAGTTTGCTGACGCACCGTGAGCTTGACTGCACCTACAGTTAACAGAAAAAGTTTGGGAATCCTGTATAAATGGGTCCTAAAATATTGTTCAAATGTTAACAGCTTGGATTGGAAAAAGTATATGAACCATGAGGTATAGAAACTGGTGGAACCTCCTTTAGCAGGAATAATCTCAACCAAATGTTTCCTGTAGTTGCTGTAGACCTGCACAACGGTTAGGAGGTATTTTGGACCATTCCTCCTTACAGAACTGTTTCAGTTTATGATATTTTTAGAATGTCTTACATGTACGGCTTGCTTTAGGTCATACCACAATTCAATAGGGTCAAGGTAAGGACTCTGACTTGGCCATTCCAAAATGCAAATTTTCCTCTGTGGCCATTCTGTTGTAGGTTTGCTTTGTGTTTGGGGTCATGTTGACTTAGATGAAGATCAGACCATATTTTAGGAGCCATTTATGCAGGTAATTCAAAGGGGTTTGCAAACTTTTCACAACTGTAAGTGGGAGGAGAGGTGCAGTAGGGGGTGTGTCAGCAATCAAGCAGCAAGTTTGGTGTCGAGGATTCGGGGGATGTGCGCTTGCATCGCCCATCTGCTCAGACCACGATATAAAGCGCAGCCGTGCTCTACATTATTTTTGTGGCTTTACCAAGCAATTCCCACATGAACACATCCTATTCAAAAGCTTACCAACCCTTTTTGGTGATCCCTCAAGCAGGAAAACACAAGATACAAGTTTTCATCCTCAATACATACACGTGTGGCTGTGGTGTGAATGCTGAGCTGTCAGTATGCACCATGATGCATGAACAGTGAAGGGAATTTTAATATCTCCATGAAGGTTTTTTCTTCCTAAAAGGCTGACTGATTGGTTAACTAGGCTTGATGCCTGCATAATACGATCCCACATTATCTTTTGGCAAACAGAATAACTTGACCTTTTAAATATTAGATAATAAGGAATTTACAATTTCCTGCCCGATACACCAACCTCTATCCCCCCAAAACCTTCCACACGTTCTGTGGGGATTATGGCAGTGGCCGCATCCTCTATAGATGTTAGGGACTGGCTGGTGAATGCCCCCCCCCCTCCCTCCTGTAGCCAAACTAGTCCTACGGTTCACCACAAACTTTTGTTTGGCTCTTCGCTTGATTTCATTGAACTATTTCCTACATTGGGCAACAGTTCTCCTTGGACCACAGCAACATTTGTTAACAAAATGTTATCTCCCCCCAAGCTAATTTAACAGCATCTGCCTCAAAGGTGTCATATATTTGCTTGTGGCGATTCAGCAGCTCCCGTACAAGGACATCAGTTTCCACTTGGGAGAAGTTTTTGTGGAAGAACCACTTCGGACTGTTCTCTTCCATCACTAAATTGCTAGAGCGCCGTGGCAGAGACCACAAGGTGATTTGATTGATCAGCCAGACCAATCACACCTACTGATAATGTATTCCTCCTAGTCCAACCCTGTTACCAACTGAACCCCAAGTGTACCATGTGCCTGTGGCCACAAAATCACTAGGCCCTCTCCACTCACATTGTGCGCCTTTGACTGTGTTTTGTGCCATGCACCACGGATTCATGAAAATAGAGCCCATAATGTTTATACTGCAAGTAAGAGACAGTGTGAAGGAGTTTTGCCACTAGTTTAAAAAGATGTGTGATGTTCTACCTTTGACTACTTTTCATGTATGTGATGTGTATTCAACACAGCAGATGGGACACATTAGCCAATTTACTGCTCCTTATTTTATGAGACAAACCTTTGGCCTGACATCAATGCAATATATTAACCAGAGGCTGGTTCTATTTAAAGTTCAAGAAATCCCTGTCATAATTTACAATCATTTGTCAACACAGTGTGCATGGCCCCAGTCAGACATCTAGCCCGCTTCCCATCCAGCTGATTAGTTAAATATCAGGTTTAATTAGATTATACGTTCGAGTCTGGTCTAGGCTTGTGTCCCTGAATCTTCTGGATGTATTCTTCTGCTTCAGCAACGATCTTGAAAGAATACGCCTTCTTATGCATGACCACCAGGATGGCAGGACCGTATATTTCATACTGAAGACCCATGGCTTGCAGTTGTGTTCTCGCCTCATCAAAGCAGCATCGGTCTCGGTGAGTCTCTGTTGAGAGGTCTGGTAGAATTTAACTTAGTTCTTGTATTGCATCTCTCCCAGTGTCTGTGCTTATCTCATAGCAATGGTTATCTCTCTTTTTCTTTATAGTTGAGTAACTTCATTATCACTGTCCATGGCTTCGCATCGCGGTTGGAGCTAGCTCACACAACTCGGTGGGTCTTTCCAATTACAGGTGGGGTGGAGACAATTTGGGAGCCCAGGGCTTTAGGCAACCAAACCTCCAGAAACAAACTAACCTCAACATTTAACAAACTAATAAGTTGGAGGAGCATCCTCTATTTTTCTATTTTTGTGTTTTGATGGTTCCTGAAGCTGCTTTACGGTGTCTTGCATAGATGTTAGTTCATCCTGTCTCGTCAATCCTCTTCTCTGCCTGCTCAGTCCTGTTTGATTTTTCATCCCATTTCTGATACCATTTATTGCTGATATGACTCCATCAAATCAGCATGGGTGGCACGGTGGCTCAGTGGTAAGTAAGTAAGAAGCGTTGCTTCCTGGCTTCAAATCTCTGCCTTTGTCCTTTCTGTGTGGAGTTTGCATGTTCTTCCAATGTTCACATAGGTTTGCTCCGGTTTCCTCCCACATTCCAAAGACATGCAATTAAGGTGAATTAGAAACTCTAAATTGCCCACAGGCATGATTGTGACTGTCTGTATGCCCTGTGATGGACTGGCGACCTGTCCAGGGTGTTTACCTGCCTCCCACCCAATGCATGCTGGGATAGGCTCCAGCCCCCCTGTGGCCCTGAATATGAATAAGTGGGTATGGAAAATAGATGAATGAAAAAAAAAAAAGAAAGAAGTTGTTAATTTCATCTGTGGACTGCATAGTCTCAGTAGCTGCCATTTTGCCATCTGTGCCCAAGCTTGATGATGAGATCTGTGGGTGTGGCGTTTTTTGCTCTTGTTGGTTGTGTACAACCAGTTTTTGGATTGCTGACTGGCATAACAGTGTCTAACACTATGTTATCACCTAACCTTTTGTGGGATTTACGTGATCTGTGTGAGCATCCTTCTAGTGCCATGCCATAACCGAAAGCCTGAAGGACGGTCTTCAAGCATGAAGCATACAGAACAGCAGAGTGCCATTCCACATTTTTTTTGCATATTCTTAAAGCTAAATCTCTTTGAAAAAGACTTACTCATAATGCCCCCTGATTCAGCTAAACTAGAAGAGCAATCTTCAATTGATATTATGTTCCATACATGACATATCCTAAAGTAGCTTTCTTGTCACTGTAGTAATAGGTCATTGAGTGAATTAAGATCTAAATTAATGAATGTGGTTGGCACAGCACTGGAATGGAGTACAATTTTATAAAACTTGACATGTGCTTTGACTTTGGGGGCGGGCTGGCACTCTCTGACAGTAACCATACCGGGCCTGACATCCCAGCCACGTAACAAGCCTAATGTAGGAAGGGACTAAAATAAGTAATACATGGAAATAGAGTCAATAATCAAATGAAGCCAGAGTGACTGCAGCTGGGAGTTGGATGTCTTGGATAAGAAACCAAAAGCTTTACAAAAATGTTATGTTGCTGAATTTTCCATGATGTTATAGACAGAATCTGATGTAACAGAATGGACATACAAAAAGATTGCAGTGTATTAGTCCTTACCTGGATAGTCATCGGAGACATGCACAGAATAAGAAACCCTAGGGGAAAAAAAGAAGATTAGTCTTTATGCAGATGACACATTGCTCTTCTTGCTCTACTATACCCCTATACTACTATACCCCTTTCACACCTGAGCAACGACCCGGGTTATTCCCGGGTCAGGCGTTGGTGTGAATGGGTCAACATGGGTTATCAGACCCTGGTCCGCGACACAGGTTACACAATTGACGGGAACCTCATTGGTCACGATCAGAAGCACATTAGTATGCAAGCCAGTTCACAACAAGGACCGTTTCAACAACAAGCAAATAGAAGAAATCATAACAGAGAATTGGAAAGATTCCGAAATCAGAGAGTTTCTGTCCACAGCGTAGATAATATAATAAGGCAATATCACACAGTTACTTGTTCGGCAGTGTGACATATACAGATGTAAATACAGTGACACGGGTCTTGTGCAATCTGGTCTGAATGGGTCCAACATGGGAATGGCCTGTGTTCAATAACCCGTGTAAATCCTGGGATTTGTGTGTGAAAGGGGTATTACAGAATCCAGAAACCTCTCTACACTCTTGTCTTGAAGTGATCACCTCCTTTGGAAACATTTCAGGTTACAAGGTTAGTTGGGCCTAATCATAAGTCATGCCTTTGAACAAATTTAAGTGGGACACTCTACTGGTCTAAAATATCTGGGTGTAACAATTTCTCCCAATCAGAGCTTGCCCACCTTAACACTGATCCATTACTACACTGTAGTAATGGATCACTGTACACTACTACACTGTACAGAGCAACTACTGAGATGGGACAGACTGCCCCTTTCCCTCCCGTATCGCAGCAGTTAGGATGAACATACTGCCGCAAACCAACTACCCACAATCCCACTATATGCTCCCTATCCTCAAAATGGTGCTCCAAGGCAGATAATGCCCTGAAAAATTCTACTGGAAAAACAAAACACCTCATAAACTCACACATTACTCACAAAAGTCATGCAACCCAGTTCAACTGCAACACCCACCACTTCTTGGTTGGTTAAATTCAAATTCTCTCTCCTCTCTCTCTCGCTCTCTCTCTCTCACTCACAGACAGACACACCCGCACACACACACATATGGTGATAGGCTGTTAGGTATATGTATTTGTGTGAACCTGTGAAGATATAACATTAGAATCATATATTAGGACAACTTTCCAGTAACTCAAACAGGCTGAAGGCAGTAACAGGGCCTAACAAGTTGCCTCAGCAGTGTTGCTTTGGGGTAGGTAGGTAGGTAGGTAGGTACTTTATTAGTCCCTGAGGGGAAATTTCTTAGTTACAACATAGAATAACACAACTAAAGTAGGAGTAGTAAAAGTTAAAGAATAAAAAATATATAAGCTATGCTCTACAAAAATATAAAGACATAGGTCAGAAAATGACACAGGTCCTGGGTCGGATTCGAGCCCAGGATGTTGCGGTCATGTCGCAGTCATGCCTTAGGCCACTGAGCCACCATGACACCCCATTTTAATACATTTCTGGCCTTGTGTCTCACTTCGATGCCATCGACACTTCGCCACAGTTGCCTGGTATACAGTCACCCTAATATAAAAATAGGCAGTTGACACTAACAGCTGTGATGCAAGAGACTTATGGCTCTGCATGTTTCTTTTGCTGATACAAGTTAAATTACTTAAATCAGTCACTTACCTATTTCCTGCAAATGACATTTGCTTTGGTAAAAAGAATCAGATCACACTGAATAAAAATGCCTATGAACTTATCAAAAACCTGAGGTACCATCGAAAGAATCCCATGATATGAAGTTTTTTGTTTTACCTTTCAAAACATTTTGAGGAATTAAAAATCCTGCTGATAGATAAAATGCAATAGATTATAATCACCATTTTTTGATATCCAGCCCCACTACTGGAGAAAACAATCCTTACTATCAAGTGGAATCTGAATTATGTATAAAATCATTAGGCTATCTCCTACCTTCAGAAGGACTAAGTAAAATAACTTTTACTTACAATATTCAAAAACAAATCACTCATTCATCTTAGATACAAAGCTCATATTTCTTGCATCTCAGAGAAACTCCTCAGCCACAACAGATGCCCTGAAAAAAAGTTAGCTGATAGAACTAAATGCAATCAATCAGGATCATGTCAGAGTGGTATGAGTTTGTTTAGCGCATTCACAATGCAAAAACATGTGCTAACTGCTTGGTCTAAGTCTGTTTTAATGGTTGAAATGGACCAAATGTCCTCTTGTACACTCTTCTAGCTGCTACTGTGACTGTGAGCTCAGTCAGGTGTGGAGAAATCTGTCAGGAATCCAATGTACTGGACCCACCACTTGCCCGCGAACAGCTGGCTTCCTGCTGACAAGGCTCTTTTCCTGTAACTGCTGGCTATTATGATCAATGCACTCAGCGCCAACACCAAATCACTATTGTCTGACTGCTTTATCTGACTGCTTTATTGCTCTCTGAATTATTTTTCCAGAAGAAGAAGAACAGGTTGATGAAATCAACTTCATTTGGCTCTAACACACATACATGCAGTGAATTTGTTTCTTTGCATACCCCTGACTAGATATACACACATCACCCCACACACATGCACTTTTCCAGGTCAGAGGAAAGCGCAGGCGTCAGCTATCGGACAGCGCGCCTGGAGCAGTTGGGGATTAAGTGACTTGCTCAAGGGCACTTCGGCAGTGTTGATGGGCACCAGTGTCCTTTTTTCAGTTGTTATGAGGCAGTGTTTGGTCGAGTGCATGTGTCAGCAGCAGTTCTACTTGCCAATATGTCTGAGGCTGGAAATCATCACATTAGATCTAAATTAAGAATTTTTGAAAATATGACTTGCCTAAAAAAAGTGGTCTCTTAGCTCAACTAGCCCCAGATGAGGGGTAAGTTGAGCATGGGGAGAGTTGAGCCACATGGGGGTAAATTGTGCCAGTGATTATGTTGAAGTAAAACAGAATATTTTCACTGTATCTAATTCTATATCAAGCAAGACAGCTTTAATACTAACTTAGTAAATGGTTTTATTTAAAGTTATTTAAAGTTTACAACCTCAAAGGCCAATTTTCTTCAACAAGGCCTATTTTAATTTTTCAGAACAAAATCAAGCGCAAAATCAAGAACAAAATCAGCTGCAATGCCCCTCACAGAACCGGGCCTACAGAAAAGGTTAAAATGCCATTTATGTGGTCATCTTTTTATTCATCATAAATGGTTAGTACACAACATCCCCCAGCCTTGGATCCTCAACAGAGGACAAGGAAAAACTTCCAAAAAAAACCTTTTAGGGAATTGGAAGAAACCTCTGGAGGGACTACTCAGAGAGGGATCCCCCTACCAGGACGGTTGGGCATGCTATAGATGCCAAGTTTGGGCAAGCAGCTGCATAATGCATAAAAGGTTATTATGGTGGGACATCCGATCTGATGTGGAGCATCACAGCAAACGGCAGCTCAGTCAGTGTCATCATAGGACTATTGGCTCATATTACCCCACCCCCACCATTTTAACAAACTTGTATCATGCAGCAATTTAGAGATAAAGTCATGCTAACAGTTTGTTCAGACACAAGAATCATGACTCACTGAACATAAGAAAATTACTTGGAATGGCAAAAAAAAATTTGAACATATATGTGCTTATCACTTATTCCATGTGCCTCTGTCCATCACAGCGTGAGTAAAATGAAGGACTTAAAATGTGTGGTCACATTTTGTTTATGGTTGCCTGGAAACAAGGTTTTTTTTTTTACTGTTTTCATGACTGGCCTTCATTCATTGTGCATTTTCTAAAATAAAGACACAACCATGTACCATGTAGTTATTTGGTTTGACTGTTGTGTGGGTATTTGTGTGCTGCTTCAAATGGAATTAGGACACATGGATGAGTTATGAGACCCCGAGAATCATCCTAGGTACCAAATATGTAAAAGCCATTATGGTCAACAATGTTTTGGATACAGAAAAACAGAAAAGGTTTTCTAGTGTCTGAATTGTTTTGGTATGGTATCCAGTGACATAAATATAATTTAGATAACATTGGATACCATTATGTCCATTTGGACACTTTTTGGAGAGGTTTTGGAGCACTCCAAAAGGTTAGGAGATACTTGGAGAGGTGAAATGGCTAGAGATCCATTGAATGTCTGGGTTCCTACATAACAACCACAGGGAGATATTTGCACTAAAAAATATCTATTTTTTAGGTGAGGATAAATCTTCGATCTCTACTGTGTTTGAGCTTCTGTAACACAGATAGTCTGACACCTGGAGGACAAACTACAAGACCTTTCAGGAGAGACCATGATTGTGCATGTAAGAGCAGTCAAGAGCAGTAACCTGTCATGGCCTGGTCTCTAGAGCGCCCCCTTGTGTCCCCTGTGTTCCTCACTTCTCCCAGTCATCGGCTCATTACTCCTCCCCCCTGGCACACCTGTCTTCCATCAGCTCATCACCCCACCTGTATTTAACCCCGGCTTTTCTCCCACTCTGTGCCAGATTGTCTTATGTTTTACATAGCCTTCCAGCGTTTCTCCTCGTGGTTCCCCGGTTACTCGACTCCTGCCTTGCCTGATCCCTATCTGCTTCGTCTGCATCCGACCCTGGTTACTCAGACTACTGCCTTGCCTGATTCCTGTCTGCTTCGTCTGCATCTGATCCTGGTAATCCTGACCCCTGCTTCGCCTGACCCAGCTTATCTGCCTACTCCCATCTCCGGTGTTCTCAGCAAAATAAAGCTGTTAACCTTTTGCCTAAAATTTTTTTTTTTTCTTTTAGTTTATTGAATGACTATTATCTTGGGAGTTTACAGTAATATAGACTTAAGAAATGGTCATCTGAATATAATTATAATAAACAAAATGCCCTTGGAGCCCTGGTTTAATTGTTTTCAATGGCAGAGGATAATGGTGATAGTACTGCTATCAAAATTTTTTGCCATGATAAATCGTACCATGGAAATTTGATAGTGACAGCCCTAATTCAGACCATGGGACAATACACTCTGTATTGAAATAAATTAAATGGGTTTTGGTGGGTTAGCAACTAATTAAGATGAGGTGACCCTCCCCACCTATTCAATTGGTAAGGGAAACTGTTTATGGGGAGACTGGCCACTTCTAGAAAAAATGCTACTGCAGGGCACATCAAGTACCAACTATTTCAAAAACCAGCACATTCTTCATCTCACCAAGGTCCTCTGTCCCAGTATTTCCTAGCATCCTGCAAGCACATTTCTGCCAGAAAAAAAGCCTAGTACAGTGGTTCTCAATCCTGGTCCTCGAGTACCACCGTCCTGCTAGTTTTCACTCTTGCCATCTAATCAGGGACCAGTTTACACCTGGGACGCCAGGTGAATGCAATTAGTTATTTGGTAGGACAGAAAACTAGCAGGACTGTGGCACTCCAGGGCCAGGAATAATACAGTCTCTCCAGTCTGAGGTGTGTGGCAACACACCATGGTGGAAAGAGTCCAAATGGGAAGAGCAATGACTTCCAACTAGTATTACACTGTGTGTATTTAATCTGGAAAGAAACAATGAATTGCAGCATTGACAACTTGAAAATTTGTGGATGTACAGTCCCCTCCAAAAAAATATAAATATTTAAACATTTTAGAAGACAGCACATTTTATTTGAACCAACCCATTTTTCAAGTGAGCAAAATTACTGGAACATGTGACTGTCTCTTGTTCAGTTGTGTCCTATTAAAGATTATTCAAACAATAAATAGCTCTGAATGTCTGCTCTCAGTTTCAGCTTTGGGTTTTGCCTGTGCAGAGTGCATTTAAAAAAAAAAGTGTCTATGGGAGAAAGGCAAGCAATTTTGAAGCTGAGAAGATGGAAAATCAATCAGTCATTGCACAAACATTGGCCATAGGCAGTACAACCATTTGGAATGTCCTGAAGAACAAAGAAACCACTGGTGACTGAGCAACAGGCATCAAACCGGTCGACCATGGAAAACATCAGCAGTTGATGACAGAAACATTGTGAGAGCTGGAAGGAAAAACCCTAAAACAACTGTCAATGACATCACCAACAATCTCCAAAGGGCAGGACTGAAGGTATCACAATCCACCGTTCGCAGAAGATTTCGGAAACAAAAGGTACACCACAAGATGCAAACCACTCATCAGCAATAAAAATAGGAAGGCCAGATTGGAATTTGCCAAAAAATACAGAGATGAGCCTCAAAAGTTCTGGGACAAAGTTTTATGGACTGATGAGACAAAGACCCTAATCTTTGCCAAAGTAATGGAAAGGCTAAAGTATGGAGAAAGAAAGGATCTGCTCATGATCCCAAACACACAAGCTCATCTGTCACACACGGTGGAGGTAACGGCTGCTTCTGGAACGGGCTTGTTGAGCTTCATTGATGATGTAACACAAGATGGCAGCAGCAGAATGAACTCTGAGGTCTACAGAAACATTTCGTCTGCCCATTTAAAGAGAAATGCATCCAAACTGATCAGGACGACCTTCATCATGCAACAAGACAATGACCCAAAGCATACTGCAAAAACAACCAAGGAGTTCATCAGGGGCAAAAAGTGGAAGGTTTTAGACTGGCCAAGTCAATCTCCAGACTTAAACCCTATTGAGCATGCATTTCACCCGCTAAAAAGGAGACTGAAGGGAGAAACCCCAACTGAAACAACAAGTGAAAGAGGCTGCGGTGAAAGCCTGGAAAAGCATCACAGAAGAAGAAACCAAAAGTTTGGTGACGTCAGTGGGTCACAGGCTTGATGCAGTTATTGCAAGCAAGGGATTTGCAACTTAATATTATTAAAGGTATGAAAAGTATTTACTTTAATCTAGTTTAAGTTTATCTGTTCCTATACTTTTGCTCACCTAAAAATTGGGTGTTCCATTACAAAGGGTGCTATCTTTGAAGTTGTTTAACATATCTAGATGTAAGTACATGGAAATTAAAGCTGAAATGCTGATCTATTGTCTCATATTCATCTTTTGATTTCAAATGTTTTCAGTGTATAGCAAAAATAAAGGAATTGGCCTCGCCATTCCAATAGTTTCGGAGGGGACTGTATATTAGAGTCTGTGTCTTCATATTTTTTAAACACCAGAACACAGTAGTAAGATCCATCATCAAGTGCCGTCAAAATATTACGTTTGAGTTTAAAAGTTTGATGTTTAATTATAGCGCCCCCTTAGGCTGCTGAATGTGTGTGGCAATTTTTGTGTCAATTGGACTTGTAGGAGCTAGTGCCTTTTTAAAGTTTAAATTTTGACCTTTATCAAGTCTATGTAAGATTTTCACTTTAATCTAGCCTACAATCTTCTCATCCCACATTTGGTTTGTTGTTGCCCCCTGTATTCAGCTCAATGATTGATTTTCCGCTGTAAAAAAGCTCCTCCCCTATAACTGAAGCCCCTCCCACTCCTTATAACCGTTCAGGTTCAACCAGCTTCGCCTCCCCCCAAAGACAGTGGCATAGCGCAAACAATGGCAGAGGAGCAGCTAGCCTTAAGACTGAAAAACTGGTATGCCTCCCAAATTGCCTTTGATAGAACAAGGTCTAAAACACGAATAAACATTGGTATTGAAAGAAGGCAGAACATGAGACAGACAAAAGGAATTAAAACTAATGTAGAGTTGGCCGTTTTTTCCCCTTGACAGGTGAGCACAATTTACGTTATCTAACGTCTGTTATCTGGGCTATTATTACCAGGGAAACTAGTCTAGCCTTACTCACTAGATGTAAAACCTCATTTCCATTACTGGAACCAGGCCATGCAAAGCTATGCAGCAGAGCCAGTTGGTTTGTAATCTGTTTCCACTATATACAGGTAACAAGACTAACTATGTTTGCTGCTATGCTCCTCCACTGTAGTGGCAGGATGCTTCTAACATTATAAGCTGTTGGTCTGTTATGCTAACTGTGGCTAAGTTTAGCCGACTGATAAGGGTTAGGGTTAGGGTTGAAGAAATAATGAATCAAGGATTTAGAATTGGTGTAGTTTTATACAGCAGTGTTAGCTAGCACAGGCCATAGGAAAAATATAGCATATTTCCAATCAGCTCTGTTTATGATGATCATCTGGTCTTTTGACAACAGCCTTGCTTGCTTGTTATAGCAAAATAATTTGCCTTGATGATAATCTATAGCTCATCAGCCCTACGGTTCTGTTATCGTGACGGTGCTTGGCAGATGGCGAGGAAAAGATCAAGCAGCGCAGTGCAATTTTGGTGTCAAGGATTATGTAGATTTGCGCTTGTATCACCCACCTGCTCAGACCACCTCAAAAGCACATGGCACAATACACAAGCATATGGTATTTTTGTGGCTTTACCAAGCAATGTGCATATGAACAGATCTAATTAAAAAGCTTTTGTGGATCATATATTGGCCAATTTGACTTTGCTATGAATTCCTCAAGCAAGAAAAAATAAGATACAACATTTATCATTCTAAGTATATACATGTGATAGTGGTGAATGATTGTCATCCAACACATTGCATGAATGTCTTCCCCTAAGATCCAAAGTAGGCAATGGAGTGAGGGCTTGTCGGTTATCATTTCATGAGGGCTTAAACCAGTCTTTTTGTTTGAAATGGACCTTAGGAACATCAAAGCTATGGCAGTCACCTGAAGTTTTGTCTGTTTACCAGTTTGTTCTTTTTTTTGTCATTGTTATAAAATCCTTTTGCATATGTGCAAAAAGTCCCCATAGGGGTGGGGCAGAGGCCTGTGTATGAACTGTGGGTATAGTGCCTTACGTAGGTGACACATCCATTAATTAGTGTCTGAGCCATCCCCCCTTTGCTCGTATGTCATTGCGCAACAAAGATTTTGGGGTGGCCATCCTTGTGTCTCCAAATACAATCAATCATGTAATTCACAACCAGAACCTATCCAGTGCTGTTTTTCATCTTTATCAGCAGAATCTTGTAACCACATCAACTGGCAATGGAGTGAGAACTGAAAGTTGGGCAACGTCAGGGCTGTGAGTAATGTGTGTGTCCCCATGGAGAGGGTGGTCGGCAGACAATTTAGAAGCAGAGTCAGCAAAAGCATGACCATGGGAAACAGAGTCATCTTTTCGAGTATGTGCATCACACTTGATAACAGAAACTCGAGTAGGCAGAAGAACTTGCAATAAATAAGTTATCAAGTGGCCATGCTTAATAGGAGTGCCCTAGGAGATGAGAAAAAACACCTCTGGCACCACAGCACACCAAAGTCATGCAGCACACTGAGGCATATCTTGAAGCAGTGTAAATATTTACAAATTTAAGATCAGTGCCGAGCATGAGGAAGGTTGTGGGGAAGCATCAAAAACCACATAAAGGGTAACAACCATTTAGTCTGGGCGCCTTTGTCATAGAAGGAAGAGTCATCAATGTATAAGATCAGAAAAGGATTGAGCAGAGGTCTGTCTCTCAAATATGGGTGAGGGAGAATATCAATGAGTTCTAGACAGTCATGGTCATAGTGAGGGTCGCCGTCTTCAGCTGTAGGTAAAGAGTGTCTGGGTTCAGTGTGTTGCATCGATGTTAATGTCTCAAGACAGAAGGTATTTCCCAATTACTGAACCTAGTTCCTGACAAATGCTGTGTTTTGCCCCCTGTGACAATGAGTGAACAGCATGAGGTGCATGAAGTGAGTAGATGGCCCATAGCAAGTGGAGCGGAGGCAGTGACATCTATGGAGGTGGCAGGCGTAGCAGCTGCGACAGGATCTAACTTCTGTGTGTGGCAGGCCAAAGGGCGCTGCCTATTTCCATGTGTCTGTGTGAGAATAATGAGTACATGTACTGGTCTCGCTGAACTTTTCCTTCAGTGATCCAGCAAGTTAAACACCTCCACATAAACTAACTCTCAGGACTACAAACGTGGCATTGAGACTCTTATGTGAAAAGTGTGAAACTGAAAATACTAATACATGGTAAGTATCTTGGACTAGGCTACATAATTCATATAAATATTGCGCACACCAAGTATGAACAAAAATTGTCCATAGTAACTCATGTGCTAATACACAAACACAAAAGGGCTACAAACAGCATTACTCCAAATCCTGACCGAGAGTAGCTCTAAATTATAGTACATAGGAATATGCATGGATGCTACAATGAATATACCTGGGTTACCCATCTCACTGTGAACAAACTAATCATCTTCTGAAGCATCACTTATGAACATTAATCTGATCAAAATAGCATGCTCGTATAAATGATACAAATGATAACAACTGATTAACTTAGATAATGCCTTCTCAAGGGCCATGAAAGAAGGATGGCAAAGGATTAGAGCATCACCTCCTTTACACACAAAGCACAATATGGTGACTACAGGATCATCACTAAATCATCAACTTGCTATAGACACTCACACAGGAAGGAAACACAACAAATATTGCGAATAACAAATGGCCATCAGGTGTTACTTAAACACTGAATAACTGGCAGGGCCAGAACAGTACAGGTCTGGCAGTATCTGGCAGTACAGGGTCACTTCAGAACGACAAAGGAAGGTACAGCCTCAGGACCTAGTGTTACCAGAGCAGTAAGTTGTGGGATACCAATAAGATGTGTCTCAAAAGGAGGGGCGAGAACAGCATAATTTGGGATTCACTGTCGACAGTAACTTGTCAAACCTAAGAAACTGCCTGATACCTCTAACAGTATTGGGCTGTGGAGCTTTTGCAATGGCAGGGACACATTGTGGTTTTGTGACCACTGTCAGCCAAAGCAGTAAGCAAAATTTGCAAATCTGAGTTTTCATAGACATGCGGAACCAAAACACAGCCTCTGAAAGTTACATCAGCCTCTTTTTGTGAGATTGAGTGTAGCCCTGAGGTAGCCTATGTGTACCGCTTACCCTTGTAGCTAAATGCCAAAATGTATTGGGAGTCTTTAGGTACTGGCACAGAAAAGAAAGCTGAACAGAAGTCTAGAACAGAGAAAACCTTGGTATCTGATGGGATAGCAGTATGTGCCATGGCACATGGAGAACGACACTGAAGGGAATTTCAATATCTCTGAACGTTTTTTCCTCCATAAAATGCTTACTGATTGGTTCACTAGGTTGGGTCAAATATTTAGGCTACAAAGCCTTTGGGCATTTTCATTTTAATTTACTAATCTAGAGGCCTTCCCAGAGGCTAAGGAGAATAGTGCGTAATGCCTGCATAAAAGGATCCCAAATGAACACCTGGATGTCAATGGAACTTGACCTTTAAAATATTATATAATAAGAAATTAACAATTTTCACTTGATATGCCGACCTCTATGCCCCCAAAACCTTCCACACTTTTAGTGGGGATTGTGGAGGTGGCCGCATCCCCTATAGATGTTAGGAACGGGCTGGTGGATGGCCCCCCTCCCGTAGCCAAACTGTCCCTGCAGACCACCAACATCTTTTTGGGTCTTTGCTTAATATCACTGAACTGTTTCTTACATTGGGCAATGGTTCTCTAGGACCAGAGCAACACGTTACCAAAATGTATCTTCTCCCAAGATAATGTAACATCATCTGCCCTCAGCAGCTTATTTAATGTGCCATATATCATCTTTGCACATCTGGACACAGCAAGTGTCATTCTTCTTTGCAAAATCACTCAAGCTCCATCAAATTGGATGAGACATGAGTTTCCTCTTGGGAGATGCTTTTGAGGCCAAACCACACCAGACTGTTCTCTTGCATCATCAAATTGTCAGAGTGTCATGCTGGAGAGCACAGTGTTTTTAAAGGGAAGGCAAAGAGGTGACTAAAGCCAGACCCACCACACCACCTACTGACACAGTGGCTATAAAAAGTATTCACCCCCTTTGGACTTTTTCACATTTTACTGTGTTACAACATGGAATAAAAAATGGATTTAATTTACAGTTAATACTTGGTAGAAGCATCTTTGGCAGCTATTACAGCTGTGAGTCTGTTTGGTCTCGAGCATCTTTGCACATTTGGGTGCAGCAATTGTCGCCCATTCTTCTTAGCAAAATTGCTCAAGCTCCATCAAGTTGGCTGGGTGCCGTTGGTGAACAGCAATTTTTAAGTCTTGCCACAGATTCTCAATTGGATTGAGGTCTGGGCTTTGACTGGGCTATTCCAGGATATTGACTTTTTGGTTTTTAAAAGGCATTGCAGTGTGGCTTTGGCTATATGTTTTGAGTCATTGTCCTGCTGGAAGGTGAATCTTCTCCCAATTCCCACGTCTCTTGCAGACTGTAGTAGGTTTTCCTCCAGGATTTCTCTGTACTTTGCTCCATTCATTTTGCCCTCTATGTTAGTTTTACAGTACATGCTGCACAGAAGCATCCCCATAACATGATGCTGCCACAACCATGCTTCACGGTAGGGATGGTGTTCTTACGCTGTTAGGCTTGTGCCAAACATAGCACTTAGTGTTGAGAAAGTTCAATTCTCAAACCATAGAAACTTCTTCCACTTGGTCTCAGAGTCTCCCACATGCCTTGGGCAAACTCTAGCCGAGATTTTCTGTGAGTTTTTCAACAAGGACTTTCTTTTTGCCACTCTCCCATAAACCCCAGATTTGTTAAATGTCCAGTCTGTTGTTGTCCCATGCACAGCTTCTCCCATCTCAGCCATGGAAGACTGTAACTCCTTCAGAGTTGCCATAGGTGGTTGATTGGTGGCCAATCTGACCATGGCTCGTCTCACCCGGTTGCTTTGTTTTTGAGAGCAGCCTGTTCTACGCAGATTCACAGTTGAACCATATTCTCTCCATTTTTTGATGGACTTAACTGTACTCAGCCCCTTGGAAATTTTCTTATACACTTCCCTTGATTGGTGCTTTTCAAGAACCTTGTCCAGGATCTGTTTGAAATGTTCCTTGGTCTTCATGGTGCAGTCTTAGTTAGGTGATCCCACAATTGGTTAGTGCATTTGTATTTATTCTGAAATCATGTGAAACACCTCAGCTGCACACAGGTGGACTCCATTCAACTAATTATGTGACTTATGAAGAAAATTGGTTGAGGAAGAGCTTATTTAGGTGTGTAATAGAAAAGGTGGTGAATACTTACGGAATAAATTTACTGTTTTTTTTGTAATTAATTAAAAATTTGTAGTTTTTTTTGTCACTGATATTACAGAGCACTTTGTGTTCATCTGTGACAAAAACCTAAATTAAATCCATTTCGATTCCATGTTGTAGTCTAAGGGGGTTGAATACTTTTTATAGCCACCGTAATGTATTCCTCCTAATCCAACCCCATTTTCCAACCGCACCACAGGTGTACCGTGCACCTCTGGCCATGAACTGAAAATAAAAATTGGCACCACACCATGTGCACTCGAACAATGTGCTTTTGACTGCACTTTGTGCCGTGCGTCATTGATTCATGGTTTGACAGATGGGCAGCCGTACAACGGTTGTTAAACACTCATGTATCACTATGAGGTAAGTAACCATAGTGAATGTTTTTAAGCTATAAATTACATCCTAACACAATGTAGTGAAAGACAAAAGTTCTAAATAAAAGGTCAACCAAATTCACACTTTCACATCATTTTTTTGGCAACTCGCAACATCACACTAATCTGACTTAAAAGCCTGCGTGAAAGATGTGTACCGGTACGCACAGTCTCACCTCCCGTGAATTTTTATAAATCCTAAATCCTGCGTGGAATCCTATGTACACATTGTTTATACATATGGCCCCAGGTGTGTTATTTGCACCTACTTTGAAATTTGCAATTTAGCACTTGTGAAAGAGGTGGATGTGCATATCACTTTGATTTATCCTGTGTTATTAATTAGAGATGCAGCACTCTACAAACCAGACTCCAATGCAACTTGACTCTTGGAATCAACACAACAAAATGGAAGAGAACTCAACAGACCAGTGAATGGAAGTGTAAGCAATACATTTAAATTTTCCACTTACGACTAATGTGTTCACACTGCTAGCAACTTGGTTTCTCTATTCTGACCTTTTATGTGAAACCTTTTTGCTTTGGTATTGCCTTTCGTGACATTTCACAATGTTAACTTAGCAAACTAGCAAACACTAATTAGGTAACATTGATTAAAAATGAACAAACAAAACAACAGTAACATTTATCAATAAACAGGATTTGATAATCCTTTGTGTCATAATCCAGGGTGAGCAATCGTACAGAAGCCCAATTCAGATGTCGTAGTCTGCAAAGCCTATGCTGTCGTAATACAGGACCGTCAGACAGGCAGCACCATTCATTAGCCACCTAATCTAAATGGGTTGAATGTGTGAGCATATCACACATGACCACATACAACTAAAACTACACTACACTACCCTGTAGCTTATGCTTACGTTTATTCCTAATTCCAAACATTACTCAATTTCTCAACTAACTATTGATTTTAACAACAACAATGAGCTATTGGGCTGGCTGATTCTGCTGACTTGAGACAGCCTGCTCAGCACACCAGAAACCAAACTGTATCAGTAAATGATCATAACAAGAGCTGAGAACAGTGTATCACAACTCAGTCCGACTACCATGTATAGTACCAAACTATCATGTTGTGTGACTCCTGTCTTAACCATTAGATATTCATATTTCCTATGTCTCAATCATAAGATTTTAGACACCGGCTGATATCTTCTAGCAACCAACGTCAACTAGCACACTACAGACAACTAAAGCTAACAAGCCAACATATCAACGTTCTAAAGAATCAGCATACCAGCAACCATGCTACTATCAAACAGCCAGAGCAACCGTGCTACCTGCAAATAATGTCAGCTAGCATGCTACAGACAACCAAAAGCTAACAAGCCAACATATCAGCATTTTAAAGACTCAATATACCAGCAATCGTGCTACCACTAAATGCTCTGTCAAATAGCATGCGACAAACACAGGCTGTCAAGCTGACATAAGAAAAGATAAGTACACAGCAAACATGCCACTGATAAAACAGCCATAACAACCCATTTGCTATTAGCAAACAATGTCAGCTAGCATGCTACAAAGCATGCTAACAAGCCAACTCTTCTGCTAAGAAATCAATGCACCAGCATGCTTCAGTCAAGCAAGTGGTTCAAACCCCAGGGGGTATCTGCATTATCTGTTTTGTGCCCGTCCCAAGTCAGTGAAATACCTTTTCTGGCAGATCCACTGACTGGCTTTGGACTTGTCCTTTCCATTGCTCCGCCCACAAAGGCTTAATTCATCTTGTAGTCTTAAAGTAGACTTTGCTAAAACCTTGGCATCCAACCTCCACAGGGGATAGCCTTGGTTTCCAACCCTGTTGCTCCACCTCCGCTACCAACTCAGTATACCTAAGCATTTTCCTTTCATATGCCTCATCTACTGTGTCCTCCCAATGGCACTGTAAGCTCAACAAAATACGCTATCCATTGTGGCTGACCACAAAAACGTGTGGCGTTAAGTTAGTACTCAATATTTCTGGTGGGATTATCAACCTTTTCCCCAAAGCTACTGCCATTTGCCAATCTCTACCCACCCTTAGCTGGCTTGCAACGTGCCTGCCCAGAGATTCTTTCCTCCTTCACAGACAAAACCAATTGGACTATCCTCCTTCATGTCAACTGATGAATTGATTTCTACTCGCTTGCTCTCAATTGCTGCTGCTAGACACCAGGTGTATCATCCTTGGGACAGACTCATTTTGCATCCTGACAAAATGTCTAATAGTAGCTATGCTTGCCCATACCCATTGACTGAGATTTTGGGGAGATGGTAGTACATCATAGGTTGTACCTATAATTAATCTAAGTCAGGCTGCCTCCTTATCACACAACTCCCTCCAGCATCCAGCCAAGTTTCTTCTTCTCTACACTTTCCCAATTCATCCACTAGGCCAGGGGTATTCAACTAAAATTTAAATAGGTCCAGTTAGAGAAAATTTCTTGAAGCAAAGGTCCAGAAGATCATAATGTCTAACTATTTAGTGTGATATATATTTAAGTAGACTAGTAGTTGTATCAACATCTGCATGTAATCAATACCTGACTGTCAAATCAAATGAATTCAGTACGATTCAAAAACTTTTTGACAATATTTATTGTCACTTAACATAGAACTGAACAAATTCCCTCAAGTAGTGTTTCAGCTACTGCACTCATGCATTCTTTGACAACCCCTCCATCAGTAAATGGCTTTTTGTGTTGACCCAAAATCCAAGCAACTCTGAGGGAACACTCATGAGCACGTTGTTGGGCAGTGAATGTGTGGCTCAGGATCCTGGTGGACTGGTCATATTGGGTTCTGAGATCTCACTTCAGATTTGAGTGGGTATGTTTGTTCAAAACCTTTATGTTTTGTCTCATAATGGCGTTTCACATTGGCACTTTTAATAAGTGCCACGGTTTCTGAACATATGAGACACACTGGTTTAGTGCTCCCAGTTTAGTGCTCCCAGTGAAGTATGAACAGAAATGAGTCTGTCCATT
>OOFE01049653.1:0-11719 GCA_900323365.1 Monocentris japonica
GGTGTTTGATACCAGGGCCGTAGATTTCAAATTGCTACCACAGATAGTTGCTTAAATTTGATACAGAGTATCGTATCCAAGTGTGATGACATACTGTCTATAGTGTATGTCTATGGATAGTGGCATTACTATTATATTATTATTACTATTACTATTATTATTATTATTACTATTATTATTATTATTATTATTATTATTATTATTATTATTATTATCATTATTATTAATAATAACAATTTCCTTATTTTTTATGTTTTTTTTAACCAGAAGAAGAGTAAAGAGCAATCACACTTGGGGCTGGCATGATCTCGGCACAACAAAATATCAAACCACGCTCTACACATTATAATTCTAATCATCGTAGCGTGATCCAATCTCACTACAAGGTCAGTGTTTGATATCATGGGTAATTTTGGAGGCCTTTATAACAGTCCTCCTTAACATTCATAGGCATGTGTGACCCCGCCAACTAGAGCACTATCACATTATGATTGCCTCTTTAACATTACTGCGTTGTGAAAACTGTGGAAACACCAGGGGAGGTGTTTCCACAGTTGCCCTCCCTCTGCAAACTCTGCTTCTCACCCGCGTTCCTTTGCTCTTGGGAGGCTGCTTTTTCCATATCGGAGGGGAGAGAAGGATGAGGGGGCAAGGGGTCGGATGCTATTGAGCGAAGCTTCAAATAAGTGTATGAATAAATAACGTGACTAATGAACAGCTCGACTGAAATCACAGGAGAAAACCAGAGATTGAACTTCACTGTGTAGCTGTAGAGAAAATCTGAAATTGTTCTGTTGTCTTGGTTTGGGAGTTCAAAAGTTAAATTCTGTAGCAAAGGAGCATTGTTTTGATAGATTAAAGAACAGCCAAACTGCAATAATAGGAGAAAAACAGAGATTGAACTTGAATTTGTAGTTGTAGTGAAAAGGCCAAATAATTCTGAAATTGCGCTCCTGTCTGTTTGGAGGCTTGAAAGTCAAAAGCAAAACTGTACATGAAAACTAAAGACAGGCCAAACCCAGCTTGTGCATATATCTTGATTTTATGAGCTTAATCTAAATAATATTGTGTTATATAGTTGATTAAACATGGATGAAAAGAGCAGGAGTTATATGTTTGAAGGAATGGACTGCCAGTGAAGTGCCTGGGGCAGCAAGGCCTCCTCTGCTGGCCCAAACATCCTCAGAATCAAGGAACGTATGTATTTTCATAAATGCAGTATCTTATTTTGCATCAATTGATGCTACCAGTCTATCCATCGCTTCTCTCTTTCACCTAGTGCCCAGTGTAGAGCATTTCGCTGTTGTCTTGTGGAAAACCTCGTAACTCCAGTTTTGATGATTTTCATATTTTCACTTCAGTTGAAGGATTACATGGTTGAGCTTATGAAACTCTTTCCAAACCCACTGGCTAATGTCACAAATGCATTGTCATCAAGCCAAAAACTGTTTTTCAAAAACTACCTGCATTTATCCAGTCATTTTCCTCTGTAATATACAGGTCAGAAAATACTCCACCCCCCAAGGCAAGGCCTAATGAATTAAAAGGAAGAGGGGTATTTGTTTGGATTGACGTACTATTAAAAACTTTTGATTTTCACCTTATTGCGAGTTTTCTCTCAGATTCCAGGGTCAAGTCTTAGCTTTGGTGAAAATGTGAAGTTGCAAAACGTTTTTGACAGTTCAAACACATGCATCGACATACATTACATTTTATTTGAATGACAAATGTTTAAAATTTTTGCAAATATTTTAAATAATTTGTGAGAAGAAAATTAGATGGGTTTTTTGTACCCTGGGGAGCGTAATCCAGAACTCACTCTAATTCACTAATACGGTCCCTGTGAATGAATGACACCTCCATCAACCTATCTCGACTCAAAAAAGTCACGCCTATTACCACGGTGGCGGGACCATGGAAAAAGGTCATGATCTTTCGTAGCCATTCCAGTAGCCACCTGTTTGATGCTAGCTAGCTAGCTAAAATTACAGCGACTTCTTGGCCGTTTTGTACAGTAAAATGATATTCGAAAGTGGTTCAGTTCATTTTCATCATCAACTCATGTACCCACAAGCAGCCCCCCAGGTGAGACGAGTGCTGTGGTCAGCGACAACATCGCTAGCATTTCAGCCAAATTGACTAGCAGCACCTCGGCCGACACACTGCTGCTGAAGCGGCTGCGGGAGTCTCCGGCAGAGTGCATGGTTGCAAAACAAATGTATCCGCACCAAAATGGCTAGCAAGGCAATTCAAGGGAAATGGACAATAAAAAGACTCCTCTCTACACAATATACAACTCTGGAAGCCATGACAAGTGTGTTGATTGCACTGAAATGTCTCGACTGTCACGTGTGAAAACTCATTTTCAACATTAAAGAATGTTTTCACAGCCCACACGCGCGCCATGCTACACACGCGCAAGGCCCAGCTTGTGCGGTTCGCCATGACCTCACTCCTCACAAGTGCTGAAATGAATGAAAGATACCGTGTTGCGGAGGGGTAACTCTGAAAGTCGTCCCATCCAACTACTCCAATGGTGAGTCAAGCTAGTCATTAATTAATATGTCATGTTTTACACACCAGCCTTGGTGCACTGCGTCTGTATTCTGTATATTATTGCTTTTTTGATTTTCTGGGCGTATGAGTGTGCATTAGTGTAGTTGCAGAATATGTTAGGTCTGCTGTCATGGTCTCGCGGTACTTCATGCCATTCTGTTTTCAATAGCACCTTTAAAGTATTTTGGCAATTGGACTGTTTTTGACTGAGAATCATGAGCGGAAATACCGTAGGCTATTGCACAGGTGTTTGGGACTGTGATATGCTGGGATTAACTATTAAGAGTTGTGTCAATATAGGTAGTAGGCTCACAGGTTAAACCATAAATGCACTTTTGTGTGTGTGTGTGTGTGTGTGAGCAGACCCATTGCTCTGGGCAGTGTTCAGACGTCGGTGTTACCAGCGGTGTATTGTGTGTGAGTGGAGTGATTATATAGCGAGGTAATGTGTTCCAATGGTTTGCAGTGTAATGTAACTAGGCACGAGAAGGAAATCTTGATCTTGGCTTGTATTTCTCTCAAATTCCCTTAGTAGCTGCGCCCAGCTAGATCAAGGCTACATTTGGACAATTTTACAGCAACACCTGTAGAACATAGTATTTTAACTTCATAAACTTGCTTATTTCCTCCTTACCCGCCTTACATGTGATAGTACTGTGATATTCACGCTAACTTTCAAATCAGTTACACAACTTCTGGAATGGGGCCTTTATTGTCTTTTTATCTTCATGATCACGCAAGGACACAGTGAGTGGCAGGTCTGGACCTCACGACACCTTCAAATTTTCAAAAACTAGCTCGGCATTCCACACGGCCAATGCTCAATCCAGCCACAATGTGCATATCAGCAAGGTGAATAGGCGGCGAGGAAATACAGCCACGGGAGTCAGATGTGATCTCATCAAATCTATGGAGATGAAACGCCAAGTGCAACCATAGCCATAAACATCTGTCCTGCTCAAACATGACATTAGCCCGTGCGCCATCTATGGTTGTGTCCATGGAAAACGATGACGTGATGCAACTCGGGGTACAGTGCTGCGCCTTCGCCTTCAGCCAATGAAAATCCCTGCTGTCCCAATCCCCCTCAGACTGGCACGGATCGATTGCTGGTTGTTATTGACATGACACCTGCCGAGCTGGGCTTTAAGCTATCGACAGCCGATGTGGCAGATCAAAAATGGGACGCCAGCTTTCATGTTTGTAAACAGTATCGATTTGCATGATAACCTCAAAAATGAGTTCCCGGATTAGGCAAGGACAAACCTGTTTCAGCGTTTGTTACGACGCTCGCAGCGTACGCCTAATTAGTGGATAAAAAGGCAAGAGGCTGTGATCGGCTTGAAAAACAGGCTGTGATCGGCTTGACAAGTCGGAGCATCGCTGTCAACACCTTTTGGTTTGCCACTGTTAATGAAAGCCATTTTTCATTAAATAATAAAATAAAAACACACCTCTAGACTCCTTGGCAGACAAAAGCGCTGATGCGTCACTTTTACACGGATGCAAATTATTGCTGTGTGTCACAATCATTTATTCATGAGGGGGCCTTCTATCTCTTTACCTGCGCCATGGAAGTGCTCTCTCCTCCATCGTGCCGTGGATGCTGAGAGAGATGTCAGCCTCCAGGAGTGACGAGGAGACAGACGAACTAAAGAAACAATAGAAGCGCCACTCCCTTCGCCAGACGGGTCCAGTTTAAAACCAATGAATTATGCATCCTGGGGGCTGACACAATCACAGAATGACTTGTCAGTGTTGAATATCTCCATTTCCTGTCTCAGACAAATCCATGACCTTGTTGAGCTCCTGCTGTGGTGTGGCACAAGAAGCATTGTTTAGCTGTAGATGCCTGCAGATGCCCAACTAATGTCAACTAATATTATATGTATTGAGAGGTCATTGTAATTGCTAGTACTAGTGCCTTTACGAAAGAGAATATTACTTCCTTTACCTGTAATTAAACCTGTAATCTGTGTTAAGTCCGGTGTATTGCAATACAAATTGTGCACTCCAGTGCAACACACAGGCATCACAACAAGAGATGCTGCGAGGCAAAGATGAAGGAGCCTTCCATTCCAACTCCCAGATGTGGACATTTTTCATATAATCCATTGCAACACCATTCCTGCAGCAACAATTCCCCAGTGAAAAATGCAAAAGATCAAAAAAAAAAAAAGACGGGTTTATGGAAAAATAAAGGGCTAGTGGTGTCTGACAAGCCTTTAAATCTAGGACAGCCATCCCAAAGAGGGATGCACACACTCATTGCAGGAACATAAAAGCACAGTTTTAACTGTGTTAAGAGGGAGATGGAGATGGTAGGCCATTAGTTGGATGGTGTTCTTGTAGCCTGTGAAGACTTCTTCAGTATCCATTATGTTTGTAGAATGTCACGCTGTTTTTGTATACTAATGGCTTTCTTATGGGAGCCAAACATTAATTCTGGTACACTTTTAGTTTCGGGTGGGTGGCATTGCATCAAGGCAGTAGAATAGCAGTGTTACACAAATTAATACAAGTCATGCTGTTTTGTCATTGTTTCCTGATATTATGTTACAGTTTTAACTTTATGTTTTATGGCAAATCAAAAATGTGCACCTGTTCAAATCTTGGCAAGCTAAATAGCGTGGAGAATGAGGGTAGATGTGGAGAGACAGAAAGGTACGAGGTAGAAAAGGCTCGTGCTGGCACTGATTGAAGGACGAGAGAGAGTCGGGACAGAGGATTTGGAATGGAGAGACCGGCTGGAAACAAAAAGGCAAGTACCGGTGGTGACATTCAGAAACCCCATGCGTGGATATGGCAGATTACCACGGCCCTGAATGGCTCTCCCAGACCCACCTTGAGAAAACAGTACCATATGTGCAAACTTATTTACGAAGTGCTGACACTAGGGCCTGAAAGAATTAGTATTCTGTTAGGTAAATGTTTTCCTCTGGGCCCTCTCTCTGCAACAGCTTACAGATGTTTCAGCCATGCAGAGAGCGCAAGGCTTTTCCTACCACGGCATGAATGAAAAAGCATGTTGAAGGTTCACCCCAGCCAAGCTCCGACAGTGATCTACAACTTCTACTCGGTTGCACTTTGCTGAGTACTACCCCCAGCACTGGCCAAGGTTTTCTCTGACACTGACACTATTTAGTGCTGCTTCCATAGACTCCAGTGCATATTGTTCGCCACATATTCATCAAGCTGGATACTCTCCAGCAGCAGATGTGCTGGCAGCGACGCAGTAGAAACAGAGACGGTCTTAGGCTACGCTGCACGGGACTGTAACAGAATAATGTTAAATGCAGTGCAAGTACAGTATGCTCGTAAACCCTCTTATCCCGCATCAATTGTTTGGTGATGGAAAAAAATGGTGTGAATAGGTTTGCTCTATTTTTTTCTGTGATACAAGTTTAAAAAGCATTCATATGTATCCATTTCTCCACATTTTCTTTTTTTTTCCCATTTTCTCTGTCTCTCTCTCTGTCTCTCTCTCTCTCACACTCACACTCACACTCACGCACACACAGTGCAAAGCCGTAAAAGCAAATGGAGCCAATCTTGTTTACAAGCGGTAGCGTAGGACCAACTGACTGCTGCGGCTGCTCAGCCCCAGCCTCGTCTCCCATTTACTAGTGTAACAAACTGTTGGGGACAGGAGGGAGGCAGGGGAAAACACTGTTATCAGCAGGCCAGATAAACCCCCTCCAGAGGTAGCGCTGATAGAGAGGCAGCCCTGCCGCTGGGCAAATAGAAAGATCCTATCTGGCCCTCGCGCTGAGCCGGCCAATCAGCCCAGCAGAAGCACCGAGGCTTTCTCTAACGGGGGGGGAGACGTGTGGAGAGAGGAGACCAGAGCATCACCAGGGCTGCTCCTGCTTTTAGATGGACTTTTAGAAGGGAGCTGGATCTCAATTGTCTTCGAGAGATGGTTGAGAGGAGAGAGTTCCCGGTTGGGGATTGCAGGGCCTCTGGTGCCGGGGTCAGGTCATGACACGTAGCTTCGGTTTGGGGGGTCTGGAGAGGATGCTTTTACACACACACAGAGGCTTTGGTCTGGTTTTTGATGTTCTGGTGATGAACTGATGTCGCCACGGTCTCGCTTGGTGGATTTGGATAGAGGGTTCTGTCTTGAGAAGTCATTACCGAGAAAGGAGGGATACTGATAGAACGCGTACCAGTTTAGCTTTATTGAGCGAGGCCTCTGAGAGTGGGCTATCGCAGTGATACACAGTGTTTCCCGCAGTGTGTGATGGAGGGGATCGTTTTGGTTCTTGTTCTGGTCACCAGCTCCAGAGCCAATTTGCAGCTCCAAATGTCCCTCATTTAAACAGACATGGTGATATGAGCTGATTCTAGACTTTGGCCCCATACTTTATTAGTCATTAGGGGTCAGTAAGACATTTCTAACAGTGGAGGGCCATCGCTGGTGACGGAAACTCTGCTACAGTATTATAAGATACATCATTATGACATATCACAGGAGCATCTTAAGGACCTTTGGAGTGGCCATGGACAGTTAACATGTTGCCCGTTGCCATAAGACATGCAGTATTTGAGGAGATCAGTATTAACACCAATAAGGCAGATTCAGTCAAGGGCCCATGCCTTCAGGAGAATTATATTACCACTTTTGCAGCCCTCTGCTATATTACTTTCCAACACAGACTTTTTAACCACTCCAGTTTTTGATAGAATATGGAAAACACACTTTCTAAGGCTTGAAATTTACTGCCCTCAAATTTACGATGTTATCCCCTCGTCCTTGCTGTAATTGTCATTTTCCAACTTCTCATCGCTCCAAGGAATTTTTACTATTTATTTTTCATTTCCGGGTAATGGCTTTTGCGGATGTCTCGAGCGGCCTCACGTCTTTTAATTGACCTTATGTTTCTTTACAGAGAGCGCTATGATTGAAATAGAGCTCGGGGAAGTGTGATAAGTCAAGCTCATTTTTCCCTTAAATTAAACAGACCAAAAAGAAATATTCTCAAAGTTTGTATTTATTCCATCTCCAAACTTTTTTCTTTTTTTTGGCCTCGATCTCTCTCTCTGTCATATGTTTCTTCTTACGTTCTCTCTCCAGGTTACTGTCATTTTCTTGGTTGCCCTGTACTTGACTCGTTCATGAAGGTTTGCCAGAAAAGAAGGGAGGCAAGATGTTCCTCTCTCTCCTCATCCCAACAGTGGCTTTAGCTTTCCTTAGGGGTACATACCTTGTGGGGAGCGTCAGCCCAACAGGAGGCATCATCGCTGGTGCATCTCTTGCTACTTCCATCTTCTCATGTTTCTAGCATTCAAAGTAGTTTCTCCTCATTTCCTTTAAGTTTTATTTCCAGTAATGTGAATAACGCGAGTATAGAGGTGAAACCCAGTTCAGACATCTCATGTACTGGCTGATACCAGCGTTTGTGAGATGATTAGAAAAGGGACTCAGTTACTGTAATTGTACTTGAGTAAAATATTTCTGTACTCTTTCCACCTCTGCTGTGTGGTGATATATGCTAGTGGTGAGAGGCCAAGCTCCTCTATGACAAGCAGGAGGCACATTTCTAGAGACAGAAAGGAGGGCTTCAGGGTGAAGAGGCTACAGCTGTCATTGCTCATCTTAATGGCATGCTGGAGCACACACACACACACACACACACACACACACACATACACATGCAGTAGACACATACAAACATGCAAACATGAGGAAGCTTTGGATGCACACGTAAAAACACATGGGTTGGCCTATACATTCACACGTGGATGCGCACACACACACACACACACACACACACACCACACACACCACACACACACACAAAATGTGTAGAAAACGAGAAGTATTCATGCATCTGAATGTATACTCTCGCACACATACAAACGGGCTCAAAACACACACATACACACACACACACACACTGGAATTGAATGTTCAAACATTCACACTCTCACGCAACATGAATATGTATTCCTTAACATACAAGAGCAAGTGCACAAACACACACACACGGCACAAACTGTATAGCACACGGACACACCTTCACACGCTGAGCATTGCCTGTGACAGATGTTGGCAGGAATATTGCCAGGAAGAAAGCCCTTTCATTTCTTTTCATTCTCTGTATTTTGGCATGCCTATCTCTGTACACAGTGTGGCCATGTCGCCGGAGCTGTTTCCCTTCCTTTTTCTCTTCCAGTTTCTCTGTGTGTGTGTGTGTGTGTGTGTGTTTTTTTTCTCTGTTATCATCATGAAATTGAAGTCATTTGTGCCAAGCGAGATTAGAAGAGAAGCGGAGAAGGCGAGGGGGACATTAGCAAAGATATTTTTGTCAGTAATGAGCTAACTCTTTGTTACGCGCTGGGCTAAGGAGGTCTAATGATGACGTTTGTACCGAGAGGAAGAAACTGAGTCTCCAGAGTCCACACAGCCAGAAACCACAGGCTTTGGTGCAACTCTTAACTCTATTCAATTACGCAGATGAGCCCATTGGACTGGTGTTGGCCGTCACTTTAATGATGACGTGGGTAAACATCGCTTCCTTTCTTTCTTTAAGAGTCCCGCCCCACCCCCCACTCCAACCCCTTTATTTCTTATTTTGCACCCGTGAGAAAGTTAATTGTCTTAGTCATTAAAGAGCTATCAGTTGTCACGCCACTGACAAAGACATAAAGAAGGCAAGGCAGAGGGATGTGAGGAAGAGAAAGTTGAGAGAGGTTTATTTTTTTGCCTTCCGGGCTGATGGCAAAGAATCTCCTAAGATGCAATCATGGTATTTTGATGCTGGCTGAGGACTGATCAACCTCTCCAGGCTAAGCCCCTTTGGAGAATTATCCCTCTTCTCCCCAGCGGCCACCGGGTGGCAGAAGAGCACAAGGAACACGACGCCCTTTGAAAGCGGCTCCACTCTCGCTCAACAGAGACGGCGGCCAGGGGAGCCTTCCTGCCTGCGTGCAACCCAACTACAAAAAAAAAAGAAGAAGAAGAAGGGAAAAAAAATAAATAAATAAATACCACACGCCAAAAGCCCCGGAAATTCATTGTTCAACTTCTGAACATGCAGTCAAATATGCAGCTAATCTTCAGGATCACATGGCTGCAGTGCAAGCGGAATTTGTTCACATGCGATTACATGCAAACACTGAGGTTATGCTTTCATCTGAAAAGGGCCTTTTGTGGAAATGATAGTTATTGTTGAATTGTACTAACAAACTAAAATGCACTGCAGTGGGAAGGTATAATTTGATCACATGCATTTAGCTGTATGATTCAGTGCATTTATGATCATGTCATCTGTAATTGATGCTTTCTCTCCCGACCCATTGAGGTGAATCAACCGAAGTGATCAATAGTGTCCATATAGGCTACTAGGGGCACACAAACTGTGGCCTGCAAAGATTCACAAGGAAAAGGCTGTTTGTGAATCTATGATGATGAAAAAGACATATCAAATAGCTTTAACCAGGACATTTTAAATAAAACCCCACTTCTTATATATTATCAGGGTTGACTTGATCATTCTTTTGCAGTTAATGATTGTGTTACACTCTAATGAACATAAAACATGTCTGTCTATTACCTTTTCGTTTGGTGATCATCTGTTTTCTAGTCTACTGTACATTTATACTCTTCTAATTTGTATGATTTTTCTTTTTGCATGCCTGTACCTTCAATATACATTACACAACTAGAAATCACAGATGTATGTAGCATTCAAAGGTAGTAATATTTAAAAGTCAGCCTTTTAAATATTACTTTTTTGCCAACTTATCTGACAAAGAGTAGTCAGGTAGCGTCCATTTTGCTTTTTTTCTAGTCATTCATCTGAAAGAACGCCTGCGTTGTGTCTGTCCAGGAGTAAAGGCAAAGTAAAGGATTTGACTGCACGGTGTGTGAAGCCATTGCATAATAACTGACTGATGCATTGTCTTTATGGATCTTAACTTAGACTATGACTGTCTAGCCGTTAGGTGGGTACCAATCAGCCAATGTATCAAAGGAGGAACATTATAATGAAAACACTTCTCTGTAATATTTCTTTGTCTTTCTACTGATTGCTTGCTGGATGCCCTGAGCACTTGTGACTGAAGACAAATTAACTTGGGAATGATTGTCACATCAAAGTCTCTCTCTCTATGCTATTCATTTATGAGTCTGGGCATTGAGACCAAAGTCGAGTCCTCAAAGTAAAAAAAAAAAAAAAAAAAAAAAAAAGGCTCTGGCATTATCTCCCCCATATTGCTTATTCCGATTGTCTGCCTATTTTTCTGGTCTGCCTGGAGGAATTGTGGCCACTGAATGGAAACGGTCACCACAATTCACCGCCCCCCCTTCTTGCTTTGTGCCATTCTTCCACAAGTAGCCAAGGATCAAGGCTGTATTTTGCCGCCACAGAATGCTTACAGTATGAAGGTATTGTCATGCATTGTGTTGGAAAGCATTACCCACAGGAATTCTGCACAGAATCCACTCCATGAAAAATGTCCTCCTGCTGTACTTTAGTGTACTGTCTTCAGTGTCAGTCTGTGTGCAGGAAGGGCCGATGCCTCCTTGGCAGCTCTGTGCTCGCCACATAAAAAAACAGAAACTCCTCATCCAGACAGAGAGGGACAGAGGGATAGATCCAGCCTACCCATCTCCTTTTGGCTCCTGTTATTTTGTGTGGACATACATCTTACTCCGTTATCATGTAACGCCGAACCTGCACCCGGATTTGAATCACGCTGCTAGCGCGTGATAAAACAAAAAGCCCATAAGGTTGACATCTTCTAAATCAGAATACGAACCCCCTCTACCCCCCCACCCCGCGATATAAAACACCCTCTGGGGAACAAATACTAAGTGAAAGCATGTAGGTAAGCGAGCGAAAGTGTGCGAGGGAGAGACGTGGCCGTTGTGAGTGTTTATTGGACTCCATCTTCTTGTGATGTGACAGGGGGCCCAAGCCTCATCTCTACTCGGTGCGTCTCGGCGTGCTCAGCGGGAGGCTCGCGCTCCCCTTCTCCCCGGCGCCACTGCCAGCCGTCTCCGCCGAGGTGGTGTGCTAATCATTTAAACAGCCCAATCAAAGGCAATGTGATGTTTCACACAAGGGAGGAAAAAGGAAGGGAGGAAAGTGATTATTAGTGTTTGGGAGAGGCAGCCAGTGATTGAGCTGAAGGAGGACTTTGATTTTGGGGCCTC
>OOFE01049653.1:11739-29810 GCA_900323365.1 Monocentris japonica
GGGCCTCGCGTTGTTTTTCAGAATGGCATTGGATTTAGCTCCAGGTTTAGCTCTAGGAATCTGGTGAGCTGTCAACGTATGACGGCAGTTTTTTTTTCCTCACAAAGCCACACACAAAGAGATCCCACTCATAACAGTGCATTGTAGTAGGCCAATACCAAGTCCGTCCTTCAGAGGGGAGGGAATTAGGGTTTGTCTTTTTAGGATTTTGTGTTTAAATTCTTTTTTTTATTATTATTGTTATTGTTATTGTTTTATTATTCTGCATTGTTTGAGAGGAGAATAGGAATTTTAGGGACAGTTTGAAGTGAGGGAAGAGCCACTTTGAAAATCACATCTAAGGAGTAGTTAAAAATCGTTAATGTTCGTTTCGATTGTTGTTAGGCTACGTGCAAATCACTATCTGCAATGAAAACATCCACACAGTCACACATACTCACTCACACACGCTCATGCACACACACCACACACAGCACACACAGCACAGCACTGTGGAGATGAATCACCTTGGCTTGTCAAGAGGTTGGTTAATAGACACATTTGATGTCATGCAAAGCCCACTGGTGTTGAAAGGGTTTTGTTAGTGTGTTGATATCACCTCCTGTGCATAAAGCTCCACTTAAAACAATAAATAGCAACGAGCGCATCCAAAGCCCCAACAGTTTAAACTGAATGCCTTTGATATGGGATACCTATTACTGTTGGCTTTATCTAATGGATTGGATTCCCACACCACATTCCTTGTGTTTCAAAGCACTGAAACCTTCAACTGTAATGTGCTATCAGCACATTAGCTGCTCAAGAGCCACTACCAACAGCTAATATTTCTATGACACCAATGAAAAAGTGCAGGATGACCTTCGAACTCTGCACACTGTGCTCACTGGATTCATGCCATTTGAATGGGACGCTGAAGAGGCTGAAATGTGTTGTGAGAGAATCCACAACAGCAGTGTCGGCCTTGTTACTCAAAAGGAGTACAGACTATTACATATTACTTCACTTTTTACTCCCTAAGAGTATATTACTTTCATGTTGTGATCACAAAAGACACAACTGCACCCTCTCTTATCTTGAAAAATCAGTGCAGTGGGTTGAATTCACTGTGAGTAATCTTTGTTAAAATGTTTTGCAATGTTTCATGAAACCGTGAATCTATCGGCAGGTTGATGCTGATCAGCTGAGTCCAGGTTCTGTTCCTGATCAGAGCAACCAAATAGTGCAAGAAAGAAGTGTACTTTTACACATATGTACACATATTTTACACATTAGGATTTGGAGAAATAGACAATTATGATGAAAACAGAGGAATGGGATGGGAAACTGCATAGTTTCTAACAAAAGCAACATATTTTTTTACTGGCAACTGAAATATATTACATAAAGTGAAATTGTAAAATCTGGTAGCAATTTAGTGATTGACAACACAAAGATTAATATTACTGTGATGCAATACTCAATAAAGCCTTGCTGCTCAACACTGTACAATGATCCCTCCAGTTAAAAAAAAGTAACAGAAGTCCACTCAAAATTTGTCTTATATTATTTGAAATGCACATGAAACTTTCTTTTCCTTTTTTTCTCCTTTCCTTTGCAAGCGTAAGAAAGAACGGATAATCTAGAAATCTTCCTTATCCCCATTTCAAGGCTTTCAACAGGCGGGATTGAAAACAGGACAGGCTTACAAAAGCACATCTTGAACACCAGTAAAACTTTAACCCACATGACATGCTATACATGCCCCAGTTTTTGCCCTTTATCAGTTCTTGCGTTCTAGCCCAACACAGATATCGTGTCCCTTGTTGCAATGCTGTCGCCCCACCCCTTCAAAAAACAAAGCAAAACAAAACTTTTTACCTTCTTTAACAGCAAAGTGTGCACAGCAACAACATTAAGAATTCACATCTGCAGTGTCCATTTCCCCAAAGAGAGTTTGAGCAACATCCACCTGAAGGCATTTGGAGTTAAACAGCAGTAGTCGGTGCTGAGGACGAGCCTCCTTCTACTCGCAATAGAGGCTCTTCTTCCTTCCAAATACAACCCCAAATCAGTTGTGATCAGTTAGACAGGCACAAGTTAACTTGCATGCTAGTTACGGGAGTTATCAGGTATCTGAACTGGACCGTAGCTGGGTTTCAGACAGCTTAACTGGTTTAGAGCGATTCCCTACAATGTGATTTCAAGAGCAGGCTAATGTTCATTTTACCAACACGATTAATTGGCGATTAGCTTGTGTGCCAGTAGGGCCGGATCATTTACCCTGCTTGAGGCAAGTTCACTGTTGATCTGCATTTTCATGATTGTAAGGCCCATGCCCAACAGACAAAGTACAACAAATGTTGTATTGTTTTATTGTGGTTAGTCATGCGATGTGATATGAAAATAATAAGCTTTTGCATCGACTTTTATAAGCCTTTAACATTGAGATGTGAGTTGGACGTGTAATTATCCGGTAGTACGTTGTCATACGTTATTACTCCGCTGACTTCTGGCAGTTTTTGCATTCAGCCCATGATTTACACACCGGCAGCTGTTAATGAACATCTAACTCCATGTCAGCGACTGACCACAGAAGCGCTCACAAATTGAATTGTCCGCTGCCTGTAATTTTCCCTAGAGGGAGGTAGATGTTTTAGTATCTTGTCTGGTTCTGTCGTGGTGTGCCACAAATATGTTCCGTTGAGGTGGCAGAGGAGCGCTCCTTTGGATTCTGTATCCCTCGATCATAGAGCACAGTTCCCTTTCTGCCTCTCCCGCCTTCTATATTTCTCTCTCCCTCCCTCTGTTCTAAAATAGGACTGGTGAAGAAAGCTGTACGCACTCCAAGTTTAGCATCGCTCAGTACTTTTGGTTAGCCTCAGTGGCTCGCTGATTCACTACGAAATGCCCCAATTAAAATAAATGTCTAATTGTTAGTTTGGTCAACAATCTCTCTGCATTTGTGCCCCCTCCTTTTTCACCGAGCGAACCCGCCAGGAATAGCCCATCTTTCACGTCTATAGACCATCACAGCTAAAATTATATGTAATATGTCTGAATGTATGCGTTTTGTATATGTTTATCGTTACTAGAGCTGTCATTAGTCAGTATGCAGTGCATGTGAGGTCTTGCGTGATAACAGGGTTAGTTGTTATGGCATGTGTGTGTGTAGTGCACCCTATATAGACTGTGCCTGTGTGCGCTCTGCTGTGATTGTGCTCTAACGCTGCAGCAAAGCAAGCAGACATCTCCAGCAGCAGCCACCAAACAGCTCCTGAAGGGGCGGTCAGGCAGCAGCTGTTTGTTTATTTAGATCTAACTTGTAATCACGTCTGCGACAGACTGCACCACGCAGAAAAGACATATTTGGCTCCAGTCGCCAGCCAATCGTCGGAGGGCGCTCGCTGTCCCTCCTGATTACAGTTGTGTGCTGCAGCCGTGCCACTGCAACGGCTCTGGGAGTAGCGAGACACCAACATCCCATTAGAGAGGCAATTGTTAGAGACACAACTGTTTTGAATGTGTGGGCATGAGTAAATATTTCACATGACAGAAGAGGACTACTTTATTGCCCACTATTAAATGGGCATCTAGTAACACTGTGCCTCAGAACGGTGGAAGACTCAAGACGGAGAGAACAGCAGAAGCACTTAGCACACAGCAGCATTTATTTGTACTTTTGATAATAGACTTGGCTAGCCTCTCCTGCTGCATGTCCTTGCATGTTTTTTTTTGCCTTGCATTGTTCTGTAAATGACAGAACAGTCCAAAGTCTCTTCACTCAGACTCCTACAATATTACAAGACTTTGTCCAGGTCGAGGAGGATTTTTGCGTATGATACAAACTGCATGTAAAGGTCCCTCTACTGGCGGGTGTGGGCGCTTGCTGTGTTCCTTCATTCGCCATTCAAAAGCAGTTGTGACGACCTCATCAGTTAGACGGAGCTGACTCCAAGACGGAGACGACAAAACCACAGACCTCAAAACGAGAGGAGCAGGAAGACAGAGACTCCACTTCACAGGAAGTGTGCAAACTGAACCAAATTCTCTCTCTCTCTCTCTCTCTCTCTCTCTCTCTCTCTCTCTACCCCCTCTCGCCTTTCTTCCCTCCCCTCTCTTCACTCACTAGTTTAAAGTTGTCCTGGCTTTTATTTTGAGAAATATTAATTTGGTAGAAGAGTGGCGTCGTATCTGAAACGCAACACAAAGAAAGAAAAAAGAGAGAGGGAGAGTGAGAAAAGGAGGGGGGGGAGGAAAAAAGAGGCGCAATGCGCGCACATTTCTCTCTCTTGACGTTTTGCTGAAGTTTGTACGCCACTTGAGCCCACCGTTTCCCTCGCTAATGATACCAGCGGAGCCTCTCTTGGGAATGGCGTCCGTCGCGCGCCTGGCTTTCACATTTCCAGCACCAGGTATTTTGGGATGCACAAGCGGGGCCTATGAGGCACATCATTCCAAGAGCTCATCTTGCTCTCTCTCTCTCTCTCTCTCTCTCTCTCTCTCCCCCCAATCGGCTTCACTCCTCTCCTCTTTTTTTGTTGTTGTTGTACTTCTGCATACGCACACATTCTCACTCTAGTTCTCTCTCTCTCGTGCGCTTTCTTCCTCCTTCCCTTCCTCTTTCTCTCTTATTTTTTGATTTGGTAAGGATGATTTCGAGTGTAGAAAAAAAAATGCGTGCACAGGAGAGGGGAAAAATCTTTTTATTAACTTATTCATTGTATATGAAATCAAGAGGCTTTTTCCTTTCTCTCCTCCTCCCCCCACCCCTCCTCTTGGTTAAGGCAAATGAATGTTTAAAGAGGTAATTTACTGGGCCCTGGCAGGATCCACATTGTGTATTACACAAACAGGCGGCAACAAAAGGAAATTCTAATCTAGACAGTAACACGACTGCACAGAGGATCCTCGGCGGGGGGTCCAGATGAATTATACAACAATCTGTGTTCTCCCTCGTTTAATTTAAAGGTCTGTTTTCAAGGCTATCGCCAGCTCCCGCTTCAGAGGAGAGGCTTGGCCCGCTGAGGTCAAGCCCATATTGACAAATATCAAGAGGCAAAAAAGGAGCGCCCAAAACGCAGATATAAATAAGTAAAGCCAAACAGATAAGCAAACATAAATCAACCAGGGAGAGAGGAGGCAGGCAGACACACACACACAACATCTTGTTGGCCATGAAACATGGAGGCCCAGGCGAGGTTTTGCATGGAGCTGAAAAAAAGCTAGAAAACTACGCATGTGTAGGCATTTCTTTTTAAATGGAAAATAATGGTTTGTTTGGCTGTGTTGCACAGCTGTCAGGGTCTTTTGGATTTAACACAACTGAAGGGAGGGAGCCTGCACCGACAGTCTGCCTGTAAGACCTACAGACCGCCTAGACAGGTTTTGTGAGCAGAGGTGGAAATATTGCCCAAAAATTCAGTTGAGTTGACGCCTCCAGACGCGTCTCTTTCACTTAAACCAACACATTTAATAAAGTCTCTTTGTTACATAATAGCTAAATGGTTGTGCCAGGGCTGCCAGTGTGAATCTTAATCCAGACATGATGCTTTTATTTTTAACTTTCACTGATGCACAGTCACGTAAAACTACAAAGGATGGCTGACTAAGTCTTTGAGCTGGAATATTTTTAGCGGGACAGACCTCTGTTGGCCACGTTCTCCCTCTTTCTTGTCCCTTGTGTAGAGAGGAGCGTCAGGTGGTGACAGAATTACCTAGCCACCCCGACTCCCCTCCTGTCACCACTGATATTTCCCTCATAGTTTATGGGAGCCATACGCTGGGGCCCCCCGACCCCTGCCCAGTCCATCATACCTTGGCCTATCAACAGGTCACAGCCCCCCTGACCCCTCCCTGTTGCTCACCACCAGCCTGCTCCTGACAGGATGAGTTTAACCTCTGACCCCCAGAGCAGACAGCTCAATCAGCTTTTTATGGCCCCAGTCATAGTAGAGAAAGAGAGAGCACAGCCACATAAAAAAAAAGAATCCTCTCTGGATTTTTCTTTTCCGTTGTGTAACCCTCCCCCAGTGTTACAGTTCTTTTATTTTCTCAAAGTATAATTCATAATCAATGCATTGCTTCACAACCGATAGCTCCCAAAGCTTTTAATTTGCTTGCGTGTACCTCGAAGGTCCTCACCCAACGCTGGAGAATATCATTTGATTGAGGACATGTTTAAAAGGGAGAAATCTGATGCAAATTTGGCCTCTCGCACACAGCAGAAGTGCGAGTGATGTTTGCTCCCTTACGTCCTCTGAGCTCCACCGCTGATTTAACCTCCGGGGATGAGCAGCCAGTGATCACAACGCTCAGAGGAAGTTAGCGGCCTCCACTCTCCAGAGGCCAGCACCTCTTGATTTCTCCTGTTCTGTCAGAAAGAAAAGGAAGGTAAAGATAAAAAAAAAAAAAAATCCCCCTGCTATGTTATGTGTGTGGGCTTCACAAAACTGCGTCATCAGCACAAAGATGAAACTGTGTGTGCGTGCGTGTGTGTGTGCGTGTCTCTGTCTGTGTGTCTGTCTGTGTGTGTGTGTGTGTGTGTGTGTGTGTATGTGTGTATTTTAGGCAAGGTGCCTGCCCCGGAGCTAGATAATGTGAACAGAAGCAGATGGGGAAACTTAAACGCACACCCACTAGGGTATAGCAGAACTGGCACAAAGTAAGAAGAGGTCTTAGAACATCTCCCAGCCCGAGTGGATGCCAGCACTCTCGCAAGCACTGAGGCTGGATGACAAAGAGAGTGAGAGAGAGAGCGAGTGAGAAAGAGAGAAACTGTGTGGTGTGTGTGTATGTGTGTTTTGTACAGCACCTCTATTTCTGTTCTTTTTGTATATTTATTCCTTTATGAAACTGTAGTCCCTCTGTCCTTCTGTTTCTCATCTGTTCTGCTCCATCACTGAGCATGTCTAAGATTAAATGTCGCCCTGCTTGGTAAACATAGCGACACTCATATTCGCTTCAAGTTTAAAAAGGGCTAAATGTGAACGTGTTAAACATGGAAGCTCACTGTGTCCAAATGTAGCAACTGATGTAATGAATCTGTCGAGAATTGAAAGACATTATAGATTATTATAGCAGAACGAAAGAGCAGTAGCACCAGCCTTCACATGACTTGACATTACTGTAGTATGGTCCCCAAATGTGTTTTAAAAACAGACTGATGGGAGTTGTATGTTTATTCACAGTCCCATGAAATTCTGGATCAAATGAGTTCATACTTCATAATAGTTGATATGCACTCACTTATCAACTCACTTGTTAACCTCAGATAAGTAGCAATGTCTCAGACAGGCTCTGTTATGCACAAATGCTCCACACACTCAAGGCCTGCTGGAATTTGCCATCTGTTCTTAATTATTTTGCACAATTAATATGCCATAAAAACCCTTCCAAGGAGGCATGATGAGGACAAAATGTGTCCATGTTGAGAAAGATGAGAAAATGCATTTCATAAATTGTGCATAGGCCGAATGATATTTGGGTTTATGTGCATTTCAGATTTTCACTAGTCTAAGCTTTGGTATTTCAATGCATTTCATTGTTGTCAAAACAACTAAAATGGCCAAACAACCTCCATTCCTAAACGTCTCTACAAGGTTTTACTGAAATGGGCTCATTATTGCAGAAAATGGCATTAATCGTTCATGTGTCCAATTAAGGTGATGTGTCCAAGCACGCCAGTCCGTTTTTACCTTATGAAACGCATAGCTGCCACTACTTGACGCTTAACTTTCCCACCTTTTCTAAAATCATGACATCCCCATTCAGACGTAGAACAGAGACAAACTAAATCACTCAGACTCTCGACTGTACAGTAATCACCAAGACGAGATAGTGCCAACCTCATGTGTCACATTCTGCAAAGCATGCACATCACTTGGGGCCAATTTGTCAGGCTTATAAATCAGCTCTGGCTCTCCCCAAGAGCCAACCAAAGCAGGCCAGGGGTAAAAGGGGGCAATGAGTCCTCCCACAATGAGATGCACATGTTGCGGCATGGTGGGCGGGTGTTGGAGAGGTCGTAGGGGATGTGCAGGTTAATAATGAAGTGAACTAGACCTTCTCCAGTCCCGGTGAAGACTGGAGAGGGGAACACCTTTATCTCAATAATGTAAGGAGAGGGGAGTGATGAAGGAGAGAGTGAGAGTCGTTTAAGATTGCTGGGTCAGGGTTCAGTGAATGAGATGAGGTTTCAGATAATAATAATAATAATAATAATAGTCACATAGTCATAGTCACACAAGTAGTAGTTGTGGTAATAATCAGAAGAAGAAGAAGAAAACACAGATAGGGCAAGAGTAAAAGATGTAGTAAAAATCATTGGCTGAAATCAATCAAATGTACTTGGCTGTGTCAGCACCAATTAACCAGGTCAAACACTCGTTGTATCTGGCACATTTAAGTGATTCAGCTTCAAATTTAAAAAAAATGTTTGATTAAACAAAGTAAAAAATGTTCCTCTGTGATTTAATGCTGGCTGCTGATGTTTCTAGTGTCTGCTGGGCATCCCAGAGGCATCTTACTGCCATGATTACCTTGGTTCAACTATAAGCCAATGGGCAAAGATGGTCTTAGAGCTGAGATGCTTTGGGTGAAATAGGCCCTGGTCTCCTCAGGCAGGTTGTTCCGAAGCTTAAGGGCCCCGATAGAAAAGACTTTAACACCCTTGACCTTCAGTCTAGACTGCGGAACGACCAAAGGGCCCTGTCTGAGAAGCTCAGGCTGTGCTCTGACTCATACAGTGGCAGCCGTTGTGCAAGTCCCCAATCACACATTTATTCTGTATTGTAACAGCGACAGCTTTAGCTTCAAACCACAGCTATAAGATATATGACAAAAAAGATCTGGTATAATACTAGATACTACACTGGACATTTTTTCAAACTTGTTTAAGTTACTTAATATCTACTGTATCTATCTGTCATTAAGCTCAGCTGTTACAATAACTGCTTCATATGTGTGTTTTCAAACAGAAGTATGTATCGTGAGAACAGGATGAAGCCAAGAATACAACAATTATAAATTAGCTACCCAGTGCAACTTCTGTCTGATGCACAAGGTACACCAGTGCAGTGTTGGTCACTTAGCTGTTAAGATATATAGTGCTGAACACAGAACTGAGGTTTAAATTAAAATAGAACATCCTGCAATCATTTTGACAACAGCAGCTAAAAATAGAACGGCAGTAACTTTGGGCAGTCTCAGTGCTGTGAAGTGCTCCAAACCCCAAATGTTTTTTCTTCTTCTTCCAATAGTTCTACTCATGTTACCAGTTGGATGATAACTAATTCCTCTTCGATAAAAATAGTCATTTGAGATTGAGGCCTGTAGTGACTGAGAGGAAGAGGATCCAGGACAAGTTTCTTCGGGAGGGGTTAAACTGCTGCGTGTTTAAAACTGGAAGGAAATGTGCCAGTGGCTGAATAGCTGTTGTTAATAGATGAAACGCTGGGATCGAGTGTATTAAGGGCCTCTTTGGAGAATTTAGCAGGGATAACATCTAGTGGTCAGGTGCAGGATCTCATACGAGATAGAATACCCTCAAAAGCCAAAGGCGCAGTGGCTTCAAAACAGCTCAACACAGCTGAGATCTCAGAAGTCGCTGATAGCTGGTCAGCAGGAGAGAGCAGACACCGCATTCTGCATTCTCAGACTGTTTGTAAAGGAAAACCCAAACTCTTCTTACTTCTCAAGCAAGGCTTAAATAATTTCATGAGCCCCCGGCTAACAACAGTCAGTCACACTGAACAGGGTCAGTATTCTCCTTATTGATGAGTTCATATTGCTCCTTAGCTGCTCTCTGGTCTTTTATTATTGTGTCTTTCAGAAGAACAAGAGAGTTTTGTCATTAGTTTTTTTTTACTGTGCAGTAGGAATTTGTTGGATATTGTATTTGGATTGTATCATGTAGACTTCAAATGAAGAAGATTGTAACTCTTGTACAATGCATGTACAAGAGGGATGAGGGAGCAGTTGCAGGTGAGAGCTGTATTGCTACACGCTGGGATATGTTTTGGAGTGAGCCGATTGCTGCACTCTGTTGCTGAGGCCACCTAATGCTCTTAAGGTCTGGCCTCTATCTCTCTGGCGGACACACACACACACACACACACACACACACGTCCCGGCCCCTTGTAAGAATGTTCAAGTTTGATTGATGAGGAAATAGCTGGCAAATTACAGTGTCCATCCTGATGGATGACATCATTTGGCCCAATGTGCTGATCATGTATGCCAAACAAGAGGCTGGCCCGCCCCTCCCTGCCTTCTCCACTCCCTTTTTGCTTACAATTGATCAGTGGGAGTTTTGCACACCAGTCTCCTTTGAATTTAATGCATGAGGAAGGAGAGCAGTTGACGTGGCTCTTTACTGCCCGTCCCGGTCTCTCGACCCCCTCCCTCCCTTCCACACGCCCATCTATCTTTATCTAGAGGGGCCCAGGCCGTGACAGATGTAGTGGCACTCTGTTTGTTTACCCTCATACATAGACAATCACTCTGTGTTAAATGGTCCTTCTGCTTCAGATGGATTATTGTTTACACAAGACCAATTATAGTGGGTGTCGAAAAAGGAGAGTTATTGAAGGAGCGACTGAGGGAGATGGGCAGTGATTGTCAACCCTTGACGTTTTCTGTCAGTATTTGTTCTCATCATCAGAATAGGAGCAAACCTTGGCAAGCCTTTCATTTGCAGCCATCATGTTTGCCGAGGAATTTTGTAAAAGCTTTATTATAAAAGTAATAGTTAAAAAAAAGTCAGCATCACTGAGAAACATAATAACATTCAAACCTTTGCCGTCTACCAAGATACAATGAGGCGTCGCTGTAGTCACATCCACTGGCACGGGAGAGCTGTGCCTATTCCTCAATCAAAAGCCCAGGCCCTTACACGTGTAAACAGCTTTGCCAGGCCTTGTTCTCCCAGAGGCTTATTTTGTGGAAGCCATCCAAGCGCCACCTCATATTCAAATGCGTTGACAGGTGAAGAGGAGATGGGGGGGGGGTGGAGGAGACGACTTGATTGATGGGCCAATGGCACGCGGTGGCAGGTGAGTTTATGAGCCAGAGCAAATCTGAATATTGAGAATGCGGCCATCGTGTCACGCTCGCCATATTAAGAATTATTTGACAATGCATTATGTTGGAGATCTGTCACGCAAAAAAGATGAGTGTGCCCTCCCCCGTGGCTGAAATTACAGCCTGCAGTGCAGTGAAGAGGAGCTTTGTGAATTCTCTGTGGACCATTCTGACATGGGGCCCAGCGACGGGGGCCAGCCTCACTTACTCAGAGTTAGTGACTGCCAAAAAACTGATAAAGGATTTATCAGTATGCATGGATTCCGCTATTGGTTTGTGCTGTTGACCGTACATGCATTTCCTATCCTAAGAATGACTTCTGAACATAAGTTGGAAATTGTTTTTTTTTTTTTTTTTTTTTATGAGAGGCAACATAACACCCAAATTAACACCCAAAGAGATGCCACACATGACACGACAAGTGACAGTGGCAAGATTGACGTGTAATCTGAATCTAAGAAGTAACTCTGGAAGGGCTTGGATCGCTTCACCTCGGTCTCGATGACGTGTCCACCCCCAGCTGACATTTTAAAGAGTTCCCAACTCTCTGGTGTCCAGCAGTTTACTGTTCCATGGAAGTTATTGGGCCTATAAACACGCCACCCCTGGTCCATCCCCAAGCTAGTTCACACTGAGAAAGACATGGTGTTCGCAAATGGCTTCCATCTGGGTCTACTGGATGGCAGCCGCGCCTGCTTGCTCTCTGCTATAGCTAATCTTAGCTTTCTGAACGGCACATGACCATTCTCTGACCATAGCGGAGGGCTCATCTGGTGAGAGACGCCTGTAGCTCAGGAGGCCTGGCTGGGCTGCTGTGATGTGCCTGGTGTGACTACTGAGGGTGAGGGTGTGTGAGCGAGAGGACACCTCATTACTAGGTGTCAACCTGTTTTATATTTGGACATTTTAATGAGAGGAATGAGCCCTGAGGCTATTTCTCTGTTCTCTCTCTCCTAACCACACACACAAAAAATTCACTCCAGCTTCATCACACTTAGGGTTGTTTTTTTTTAGCGCTGAGCTTGTTGTGACACATGCACTGAGCATGCTAATGGAGAGCGCGCCGTAATGACTTCAAGGTGCTAATCTGACGTTCATGTAGAAGTGAGCCGCGCTCCTCCAAACGGTGGAGGAAACAGATCATTGGCCCTTTTAATAACAATCAATGCTCGATCCCCCACCCACCACCGTCCCGCTGCTCTCCCCACGCATCATCTGGTGTGCTGTCTGTGTGTGTGTATGTGTATACGGTAGGGTGTGTGGTGTTTCTATGTGTACACTGTGAACTGTGTTTTTTTTCCTCTGGGGGTCTTTTTGGCTGACCCCCCGACCCCTCTTTCTCTGAGGACAGCCAGCTAAGAACCAAGCAGCATATCAAAGACTGGGAGGGCACAGCCAGGCCACTGGGTTTCTGGCGAAATCATCTCAATAAATAAATATCACAAGACACCGCCAGTGGGCAAAGCTTTGATGTGGGGGGGGTTGAGCCCCATTCTCTCTTTTCCCTCTCACTCTTTCTCAACCTCAATACAGGCGCTTCTCCTCTAGTGTCTTCACTCACCGCCAAACCCTGACCACTTGCTCTGACAAAATGGCTCATGTGTGCACCTATATACACATTTCAGTAGCAGCAAACGTTGAGGGGCTTGCAGTTTCCCCTCTGAGGAGATGAGAGTTGGAGGAGCACAGTTTTGTTACCAACAGATCAGGGGCTTTGGATTGGTTATGAGCGGTCGGCACCAAACGAGATAACGAAAAGGCTTTATTTTGTGAGAAACTGTGTTTATATTTCAAGGAGGAGGTATTTTCCATTGTCTATTTCACTTCAATTTCAGTTGTTTCCACAAGGTCAGATAAGAAAGGATTATTGTGTATCACTAGCCTTGCTGCGTCTGAGTCATTCTTTTGATTTCTTTTGCTACCAATTCAACAATACCACATGCCAGTGGCCTAATAGTGAGTAAACGAGAAGTAATGGGGTTTGGTACACAAGGTAGGAATAACTATATGGTCTACATGTATAGCTGGATGCCTCCAAAGCTTCCCCACAATCAAATACTCATTTATCCCCCGTCCCATTCACTAACAATGGCTTTCTCAACATTCGATCTGACTGTAATTGTGTCACGATCCATGAAATTAACTGTGTAATCTGCCATTACATTTAACAAGGCAGTTAGGAGAGCCATCACTGGGGAACATTTTCAGTCCCGGAAAAAATAATTGTGTAGGAAAATCTCCTGATGCAGTTTTGTCCCAAGTTTGTTCAAGGGAATTGTGAAGCTATTGCCGGCTGTTGCTTCAGTCTGTCAACACACATTTTGTTTGTTTGGTGACCCTCAGGGATGAATCACAATGTCTATTTTGTGGACAAATACATACACATACTGGACAATATAGGCTATTGTTTGTTTTTTTCGAGTGGGAGGCTTGCCACATCCCTATGTCTGCAAGCACCGAACTTCATTGAGCCCTGAAAATAGCTGACTGTACGTATATTTGGTGCACCTTCCATGCCCAGCCAAAGATGTGAGTAGTGCTGTAATCTCATACACTGTCCACCGTGACTGGCCAGACACAAACCTGACAGCAACATTGTCACGTATTTTGTAATATAAAATGACTGCAGTATAACAAGTGGGCTTGAAGGCGCCAGGACAGGGTCGTTTTTTTATTTCACTTTTTCTCAGGTTGCATTTCTGTCAGGATCGGTTGTGCTCAGCAAAACTACAGAAAGCCATAGCTTGAAAAAGACATGGAGCGAAATAGTTCACTTCTCAACAATGTTTCACTTTCTGTCTGAGGATCAAATGGCCAATTTGATAATGGCTCAAAAGATGTTTTATTTATTGTACCTTTCTACAAGTGGCTGATAACTGATTACAGATCAGGTGGCTGAGCTGCACAGCATCACTTAAAATTTAAAATCGTCCTCAATAAAGTCTGGTGTGGCACTGGCCTTCAGGTTCACACTGAGTTTTAAAGTATAGAAGTATTGATTTCCTGATGCTGCTTTTTTTAATTTATTTTTTTATTTTACAAATTGCTACTCAATCAAACCAATTTGTATTTTGAATTCTATAGCCTTTATTTACCCAGGCTAGTCTCTTGGGATACAACATTTCATTTCAAACAGAGGCCTGGTCTCTGATATGATTTAAAACCACGACTATCCACAACAAACCTGTTTTCAATGTCTCCCATCACTGAAAAATGGTCTTCTAATGTAGCAGCATGACTGACACTTCTAAAAGGAAGATTGAGGAGGGTGGGGGTGGATAGCCTGGAGGGTGAAACGTAGGTACATTAAGCTCAGCAAGTGGTCAATAATGCTTACCCCTCACTATTGAGAGGCAATTGAGAGGAATGTGGGTGTTGATGTGTGTGTGTGCACGCTAATACATGGCTGAGGAGTACGGGGGTTAAAATGCATGTCTCCGGGGAGCCATGTTATTGACTGTTGAACAGCCCAAATTAATTTTCAACAAGCCTCTTGAGTTGAACAGTGGAGGCGGATTATTGTTGCGAAGGGAGGGCCTTGTGTGCTTTTACACCAGGGTCCACTCAATGGATGACTGGCCCCCCTCTTAACACGCTTTCCCCTCAGTGGATCTATACCGCTCTCCTTTGGTTATCAACAGTTCTCTATTGTGTACCAGGATGATTATTTTTGTTGTGATTTGTGAATGGCGCACATCCACTTCATAGCTTAACACGGAGGTATGTTTAAAAAAATGGCGTTTGTTATCTTCTTTCTCCCCAAATAATTTTCCCGATGATGTTGAGCGCAGTCGTCTCGTCCTTGTATAGATTTAAATGCGCCTGTGTAGTCGATGCGGCGAGGCAGAGGAAGTCAAGCAGCCGAGTTACACAGGAGGCCTCATTGTTAATTTGAGCATCTCGGCTTATTAGTTTGGTTTTGATCTATCGGAAGCGCTGGGTGTCATCCCATCCGCTTGTTTTCCCTCTCCCACTTTGAATGGTACAAGTGACAAAAGGCCTCCCACACACAGTAGCTGGCGCAGTGTGGTCGCTGCACGCTGAGACACAGGGAGGTGTCAGCACTAATCTCCTTTAAAATGACTCTCTTGTCTTACATGCGATGCTCACAGCATATCCTCAACACCGTAATTGTGTCTATTCCATGAGACTTGCCGTCCCACTTTTACACCACTTTTGTTTCTCAGAGCGAGTGTGTGTGTGCCAGTGAAGTTGTGATACATTGTTCTTGACTGAGGAGTTGAAAAATCAGTGAAATGTTTTTATCTGCTGTTCTCAGTCACATCGGTACGTCTCACGCTCTCTAATCTCCCATCACTAAAACGGGTAATAAGAAGTAATATGCAGTACAAAAACACAATCTGCTCCCATCGTCAGCCTTGGGATGAAACCACCTTGAAAGTGATTGAGACTGCCTAGTACTTGAGAGGCCTAGTACTAATTGATGACTGCCTTTCCTCCAGAACCCATATTCAGCCCCTTGCAAAGAAACCAAAGCTGAATTTGAGGTTTTATTTTAAGGGCAAGGCATGTTTTTCTTGGGTGACACTGGCTGCTGCCACTTTCATGGCAGTAATTGATTATAGGGATGTTTTGTATTCACATCCTCCCAGTGTATTAGTGCCTTGGATTCCCTGTATCACCCTGTATCACCTTGTATGGTCAGGTTTAGGGATGTCCCGATCAAGTTTTTTTGATTGATTTTGATTTTTTTGATCCCGATCCGAGTCATTTAATATTGAGTATCTGCCGATACCGAGTCCCGATCCGATACTTGTATTTTCCCAGATAATACAGTTGCACAGTGCACACTTCAAGTACATTAAAGTTGTTAAAATCAATCCAGTGTATATGCTTGACAACTGAATAGCTCTGCAATGCATAAAGAGAAAAATTGCCTGCATCCAAGCTGTTCCTTAATGTTTTTTCATAATTTTTTTTCACAAAATAACAAAGTAAACAAACTAAAAATATTTTTATATGGCTCTTATCACAATTCCACTTAGTGCAGCATTGGTTTTCATTTGTTTTTTTTAACAAAATAACCAAGTAAACTAATGTCTATAAATAGCTCTAATCAATTCCACTTAGTGCAGCATTGTAGTAGTAAAACTAGAACACTAGTGTCAAGAGGGTAGGGCGTACTGTGGCTCCAAAAGCTCCAAAAGACGGTGAAAACCTGTATTCTCTACCACAGCGATGGGCTGGTCATCCAAAGCGATTACCAGTTACCCTCTCTGTAATCTTTTTGGCCTCGTCGCTGTCTCGAGGAAATTTCTCTCTCCTTTTAAAAGTATCCTCCGGTGTGTGTTGCTTTGGTGCAGCCTTTGCCTGAGTTACCTCACTGTATTCCTTTTGAGTGTTTATTTTTTAGGTGCCGTATCAAATTGGTAGTATTGAACGCAGCTCTGTTACTACCGCCTCGCGAAATGCTCACATTGCAGACATTACAAGTGACTGTTGGACTGCTTTCGTTTTCCAATTTATAATATTTCCACACTGCAGACATTTTAGCCGCGTCCTGCTACAAATTGTGCTCTCCATTTATGGCACGTGACAGCTGATGTAAAACAAAGGATCGGGCTTAGGTTTGTGCTCAATAAAGCCGATACCGATCAGTTAAAAAATGCCTTGATCGGCCCCAATACCGATCTTTGAGATCGTATCGGGACATCCCTAGTCAGGTTGATGGCCTGCCCTGTCCTCTGCTCTATTCAGTGGTAAATGGTTATCTGCAATGCTGCTCTAGGTCTACTTACTTATTACTTGTGCTCTTATATCTTCAGAAAATGTGGAGGAAAGCACTCATACAGTGAATTATGACTTTGTACTTCTGTGATTTTTATTTAATTTTGTTTATATACTGCACATTGTTGTATGTTTATATGTCATTTTTATATATTTTTTTTATGGGGCTGCTTTCTTGGCCAGACAAAGAGAGATTTATAATCTCAAATCAGGTTAAAAATCAGGTGAAATACATTCAAATATTGCATGTCTCCTCCCCTCATGGCTTGTAGAGGTAACAGTACAGTAGGTTCTTCATGGAGCAGACGCTACATAAAGCAGAACAGATGTCCCATGGTGACAGTGGCCTCTGTGTTACTGCGCAGTGAGAGGTCAAGGTCAGCTCCATTGAATCACCTCTCATGCAGGGGAAGACTGGAGAGGAGAGGAGGATGCAAGCCACTCCATTATTTCATGATTACCACAGGACAGAGATACAGCCGTTTGGCATTTGGAAAAGCCGTTTGTTGTTCTGGAATCTTCTACTCCTAATCCCTGAGCGGTGAACTCGGTTGCTGTGTTTCTGCGGTGTTCTGTAAATATGGGAGAAGGCCCACAGCTGAGGTAGTTTTCCCTAGGTCACAGCCCGGGATGATGAGGAGCAGAGCTGACTTCATGCATCTGGACTTCGTTATAGGAGGCTGGAACATGCTCTATCATTCCCGCTATCTGCTGGGGGAGATGGAAGACAGTCTCAAAATCCAACTAAGGAGGGGTTGCCTTCCATCTTCCCTTATGTTAGGGGTTTGCCTGCCATCTTCCTCTCATTTTCGCTTTTTTTTTTTTTTTTTTTATTCTACTAACTTTATCTTTATCTCTAAGTCTGCCTGTGAAGTGCTGTGTGTTTATGCGAAATCCATGCTTGGCATACTTGTTGAGATTGAAGTGCAGATTGAAGTACTCGACAGTACTTAAACTTCAAGTCTGCTTTACTTGGATGACACCCACCCCTTTTTCTTTCCTGAGAAAGTTTCTTCTTCCTCTCCCATGCCTCGGTGATGCCCCGGAAAAGTCAGAGCTAAGTCAGAGCTATCCCCGTCTCGCCCCCAGGACAGAGAGCACCTAGCCACATGCCTTGTAGGCTCGCCAGGAGCTCAGTGCCTCTGAACTGACTGATTGCCACTCTGAAGAAAAAAAAAAATCCCACACTGTTGCCATTCCTCCATTTCCTGGCATGCGTGCAAACATGGAGCACATCAAAGGAGAGAATCCCCCCCCCCATCCCA
>OOFE01049654.1:0-11796 GCA_900323365.1 Monocentris japonica
GGCTATTTGAGTTACTGTTGCCTTTCTATCATCTCGAACCAGTCTGCCCATTCTCCTCTGACCTCTGACATCAACAAGGCATTTTCGTCCACACAACTGCCGCTCACTGGATATTTTCTCTTTTTCGGACCATTCTCTGTAAACCCTAGAGATGGTTGTGCGTGAAAATCCCAGTAGATCAGCAGTTTCTGAAATACTCAGACCAGCCCGTCTGGCACCAACAACCATGCCACGTTCAAAGTCACTTAAATCCCCTTTCTTCCCCATTCTGATGCTCGGTTTGAACTTCAGCAAGTTGTCTTGACCACGTCTACATGCCTAAATGCATTGAGTTGGGGCCATGTGATTGGCTGATGAGCTATTTGTGTTAACAAGCAATTGAACAGGTGTACCTAATAAAGTGGCCGGTGAGTGTAGATACATTGATTAGTTAATAATACCAATTAAATAATACATATTATACACATTATACATATTATACGTTATAAAAAATGGCACAATGCAAACAGCATCTTTGCCCATGTCAATGTGACTATAACTGAAGGTATGTATCTGTGCTGTATTCTCTGCTATAAAAGATGAGTCATGGTGACATAAACACAGGGGGAACCATGTTACGCTGGGTGACAAATGAGCTTTCACACATGAGAGAGAGAGTGCTGAGGGAGATAAGGCTTCATAATACCAAAAAATTCACACGCTACTCAACGCTGATTAACTTAAGACGTCTGAGGATTTTGTCCTTAATACCATTTTTGTTTCGGGATGGGGTTCCTTTCCTTTTTCCACTGAATTCTTGTGAAGAATGTAGAAAATAATAGCGCAGCTTGGGTTGGGCAAAGCCAAAACTCATTAATCCCATAGACTTCAATGTAATATCCAGAACATAGCTTCCATGCTTCAGACTTTCCAATTTATCCTCTGCTCATGATCAAAAGTGTTTTATGGAGCCTGGGAGTGACTGATCTGTAATGAAATAAATATATTATGAGGTAACAAAGTATATGCACATAATATAAGATGGTGTAGTTGCATAAAAAGTATGCAAGTAAATACAAAACATGCACACTTATAGCTTAAGTTAATATATAGAGTCACCGTCTCTGAGACATGCCGTTCATCCATCTTGGGTCCTCAATGTGTTGAATCACAGCTGTCACCTTAAGGCCATGAACATTGGGGGGCATATGTGCCGACTAAGTGGACACTAATGGACAAATCGTATTGCGATTATAGTTTGATGCAGGTGATTTAACTTGATTGGATGATACACATGAAATACACAAAATAAACGTGAAAAAGCAACCAACCAAAAAAGTGCTATTGGTTGACTATGCAACACACTGACTTACTAGAGTGATAGCTAGCTAGCAATCATTAATCACCAGAGTCCACTATAGCTTCAATAGTCACCAAAATCAACAAAAAAATGACAAATTTGTGGTAAATTTGAAAGCAAAATCAAAAGCCGACACACACACAGGATTAAATATGACACCAAACGATTCCAAGGCAATCACCACAAATTCAATATCTGCCTGTGCCCCGCCACAGCGAAGCAGAGGGCAGGAATCCTAAAACCAGAAGAAAATATCAGGCTACCTGGAAAATGAAGATCCCATGGATTACCTACAAAGAGAAGATAAGGTTTTCTGTGAAATTTGCTCTAAAGCATCTGATGATGTGCGTGCCCCGCTACCAGATACTTCACACGACCAGGACTCTCATAAAGCATTTGTGAAAAATTTATTTTCTAGATGGAAAAAGGTGCTAGAAAAATTTTGGCACCATGAAAAATCAAACCTGCATCGCACGTCAGTTGCCACAATCAGTTGCCGCTGTCAATGCTGGTGTTAATGTTGCAGCTGTCCTTTCATTAGGTAAGCAAAATCAGATGAAAGAGGAAAGAATGGCTTTATTAGGGGTGCTGTCCTCTATTCAGTATCTTACATGCCAGGGTTTAGCAATTAGAGGACATACTGATGAGGAGTCCAACTTGACTCAGTTACTTAAGTTATGTAAGTAACTGGATGTAGGATGTAACAGAAATTTTAATAGCTTCTGATGTACAGATCTGGCTCGATGCATGTGTGTGTGTGTTCAGGCTTGTGCCAATGTGGGTGTGTGTGTAGTCTCAGCATCCTGGCTGGGACTTTAGTTCAGGGAAGGTAATGATAACTAATAAAATTGATGCAGGGATGAGTATTTATTTTAATAGGGGATTCTTGCGTGTGATGATTGTTCACTATGGTATTGATTTTTTTTACTATTTTTTAAAATTTTTTTACATTTGACTATTTTGTTGGATGGGCAAATAGTTTGGAGGCTTGCATGTGGCAAATTTCTTTGGTAAAATAAACCTGGCACCTATGGCTAAAAGAATTCACATAACTGACAGCCGAATGTCACTTCCACACACTCTTCTGTTTGTTTGGAGTGAAAGCGAGGTAAGTGGGTTTTAGTATTGGTAAAGACAAATTTGAGGTTAACAGTGTAGGGCAGCACCGTAGTGATCGAGAAACCACGCTCAATAAATGGATGGTGAATTCCTGCTGGAGTGTGTGTGTGTGTGTGTGTGCGTGTGCATCCCAACTGCAGTTACCAGGGGAATGCGTGTAAGGACTATCATTGACTGTCATTGCCCAGACTTGGTGATTCATATGACGGAACTCACAGACCTACTTGGTGGGCGTGCTCAAAGAAACAGGGGAACTGGACTGCAGGACACTAGGTGGGATGAGATACGTACCCATTAGACATGGACTGGAGCTGTCTTTTTCATTTAACGTTTCCTTGTTTAAATATTGTAGTAGCTCAAGTATATTGCATCGGTAAGCTTTTCTGTGTGCAACCCGAGTCTGTCTGTTTACTTTGACTGCTTTGAAGGGAATAACTGATATTATGTGTAATTGTGGCATAAGTTGGAGGTCTACTCTATTGGGGAAGAAGTGCGATTTAAGTGAGTTGTGCAACCGAACATGTATGTCCATGTCTTTGAAGACTACTGCATGCAGTGAATTCTCACCTGTGTGTCGGTACCGGTCTTGTTGCCCATGCTGGGCGGAGCTATCAGGGCTATTGGCAGGTGTATGGTGGGGAGTGCTGTGTAATGGACTGTGTGCTGACAGATGGTTTGTGAATAAATGGTTTGTGAATTTGTGCCTTATAATGTTCCGCCCTGGTGTGTATGTATTTTGGGGATTCAAGGTTGGTGTCGCCATCTAGTTGGTTTCTGTAATATTTCCAGAATTAAACAACAAGGGAAATTCCCTTCAGCAGCAGAGGCGACACTTCTTCTGCTGCTCCCAAGCTCTGTAGTATTTACTTGGCAGTATCAATAAAGTGATCAAGGAAAAAAGCTGTTTTATAAGCTGCGCAGAAGTCAAAATGCCAGCTAAGATTCTTATTGCCTACAGATGGGCAGTTTGACACGAGATTTAGAGAGGGAAACATTTGCCATTTCATAACACGGATCCATTTCAAGCGTAACCTTCACAGAGGAGGGCTGCACTGTTACACTAATTACTGCTCAGACACTGTCAATCGGGGTTCATTATGCCTTCTGGAGAGAAAGAGCAGGGGGAGGGTCCGGGGCATGTCAGAAAGTACAACTTATAATGAGAGATTCATAACTCAACATCTGTGCTACTGTCTTGAAAAGAAACAAATCAAAAGGACTGACAAATGTCCGACATTGCTCTGTCCTTCATTACAGCAGAGGTGTGCACTGTGCAGCAAGAGGCTGGGTGGGAGACTCATCAAAGACTCCATTAGCATGGAAAGGGTGACTGACTGAACTGAGGATAGTGTCACTGACAGTGGCACTATATACGAGTTTGATGATGTATTTCAGTACTGTAACTTTATCAGAGGGGTGTTAGATCCAGTCCTTGATGTATAAGATGTATATCTTAAAATGAAATGAGAATGAATACTAGAGGAGGGAGGGGAGGTAATACAAGCAGAGAAGGGGTGAGATGGATGAAAAAAAGAGGAGGTACAATTGGTAAAACAAGGATAGGACAGTGCGGGACAAAGAGATAGAAATAGGAGAGAATGGGATAGAGAAAGTGAATAGGGGTAAATGGAGAGAGAGATAGTGTGTGTGAGAGAGGACAGGGTTAGTGGCAGAGTGAACTATATGATTTGTTCCAGCTGCACTTGATCGATCCACTCTAATAGCCAGTTGTCTATGTGCAATCAGGCATGCTAAACCTCTCTATGGGGCCCATCCTGGAGACCTTTCTCTCTCTCTGCTAGCCCATATAAGAGGGGCCTGCGATCGATCCAATCAGCGCTTCTATTCCCCATATCCTCACACACGTAGACAGCGCAGCATTCACCCACGTGTGTATTTGTGTGTGTGCATGCATAGACATACAACACACACACGTGCACATACATTTATAGAAATATTCACATAGACATATGTTTTTACCTGTACACACGCACACACATTCATGTCGCGGCTGAAAGAGGTACGTCAAAGGGATGCTGCCAATATCTTGAGTTTTTACTAGTTGGCAATAAAAGTATTGATGGGGGTGGGGATTTATGCATTACTTTAGAAATAGCTTTGTAGTTTGTTGCCAGTTATTGTTAACAAGTTGCTACAGATCTTGCCCAGGAGCCAGCTCTGCAGAGGATTGTTGTTGAACTGTCTTAGAGAGGCACATGGAGACAACTGGGACAATAGAAATGTACTTTCTGCCAATCTGAAAATAAGTTGAATAGATGCTGTCTCTTTATTAAATTAAACATAAACAAGAACACTGTCCACGTGTGTATTTAATGGATGACTCGTTATTCTGTTCCTTCAGATTTACAATGGGGATTGCATTGTTTGACAGAAAATAGAAATGAAAAGCAGTTTCGCTGCCTCAAGGTATCATATCTTGTCTGGTTACTGTATTATATCAACCTCACTGGTGGTGTAAACAGCACCAAAAACTCCATTTCAATAAATAATTAAAACCAACTCATTCATCAGCTGCATAAACAGCCAGGTATTACAGGTTGGACATTTATCATGATTGTAATAAAACAATGTTGCAGCTATTTCAGCCCCTTACCTCATTTGCCCTCTATCTATTCAGCTACATACAGAGAGACACACATCAGTGTCTGCTCCTGTAAAAGAGAGATACCTTATTGGTGTGGATATGGGTGGAGCGTTGCCTCAGTTGATAGGATCTGCACTACTGTGGATATTCAGCCTATCAAAACTGGAATGCCACATGTTCCATATTTGATTCTGTATTGCCACATTTCTCATCTCTTATATCTGGGTGATGGTTTCACCTGTAGCAAAAAATACATGGGACATGTATTCCTTTTGGGTTTTACAGTTTACAGTTTTTTTACTGGACCAATGTATTTTTGATTCAATGGCAAAGGAAATGCAAATGCATACACACCTGCAAAGACACACACACACACACACACACACATGCATCTTCTCAGCCTGGGATTTATCATGATCATATTTCTTGTTTATATCATGTAACAGCATCTCTTGACTTTAAATCCACTGTAGATTTATGGTTAACAACCCTTCTTAACTTCCTGACCTTATACCATGCAGTCCTCCAGTATCCCAGGGTGCAGTTGAGGGAGGCAAGGCCAGATCAGGGGGCTGAGGAGATACAGCTGGATCATTACGTTGCCCACGGCACTTTCTGCATCGATCAGAGAATAGCTATAATAACCTTTCAAAAGCATGCTGCTGGCAAGAGAGAGAAAAAAACACCTGCCAGAGCCTGTCAATAAACACCTAAATTATAGCACAACAGCTATGAATAAATTCAGTCTTTAGTTTATTTCTCTTTATTTTGTTTTAGTGCATTTGCACAGTGATAAATCATAAGTAATAAAAACAGAGATAAAATACAATATAAAAAAAACAGAGAGAGACACAAACCACTAATTTGTGTAGGTGAAACATCTCAGCTCATGTATGCTCAATATGTAATAGGAAATTAATAAAACAAGAAGTCAAAATGGCAAGCCAAGGCTGAATTGGACAACAGAATCTGAATGACAACAGAACACAACACGGTGGGAGATGGTAGAACAACAATAAGATGCATAAAATGACAAGGGTAATACATTAAAATAGTCCTAGAGCAGTGGCTGATTTATAAGTTCATTATGAAAGGCTATGTTTCACATCCATCTTTGTTGCTTCGATATGCATGAACTGTTGCTTGCCTTGTAGTGTGCTTTCAATCAGAACTTACTGCTCTGTGGCTCTTTCGACTGTTTACAGTTGGTGTCAAACTGATAACGAGAGAAGTGAAATAGAGAGAAAGAAAGCTGTAAAACAAAAGAAAATGCTAGAGAAACAAACAAAAGTTCATTGAGAGTGTAAGACAGAAATAATGAAAAAGTATGTGTCATTATGCACAGACCATTCTCTATCTAAACAAACCTGCTTCGAAAAAAATGGGAACCAGCAGCTGAGAGAAGCACGCTTGGAGGGGCTACACATTAGAAGCAGACCATCAAAGATTCATTGAAGTCATATATCCCCCCACTCCTTTAATCGTACTGATTCAAGAAAACAAGGGAAATACACACAAATATAAACTGAGGCATCTAATTGGTGAAATTGTTGGGTGGATTCCAAAAGGAACCATTAGTATCTATTTACTTGCGGGCTAATGGAGAGTTGCCCCTGAATAGACACATGCGCGTGCCACACACACACACACACACAGAGTGAGCGAAAGAGAAAGAGAGAGAGCGAGCGAGAGCCCATTTCATGTTTTTAGTGCTTGTCCGCTGGCCAGTACATTTGGGCATTGAGGGGAAAGCATTTGAAGACACATAAGTGCTGTTTGGCTGGCCTCGAAGACCACTAGCAGAAAAATAACCCAGGATATTGTATGTACACAGTGCTCACTTTAAGGGAGTTTTTTCTTCCCATAGATCTTACAGGATGCTTCTCCAAAATAGTCAATGGGTAGATATAAAAATATGGCACAGTTGCAGTGGGGAGAAGGTAGCATTACAGAGTTGGTGCTCATTTCAATGTGAATATCATGAGGCCTACAGTTCTTAGCCAAAGTTCACATCAGTGCAGCTGTCTGGTGGAAAAAGAAGACAACAAATTGCATTATGCAGAATGAATCTCTCTTAAGCCAGCAAATATGTCCCTCTTTCTTTCTCTCTCTCTCTCACACACACAGTCAAAACAGACAATTTTCTAATCAAAGCAATTTGCACTGTGTAATTAAATATTGAATGTGATTAGATGCTGCTAACAAGAGTGACATGTTTGTGTATGTGCGCATATGCACATGTTTGCAAGTATGCGTGTGTGTTTATCTGTGTGTGTGTGTATGTCCTTAATGGGACAGTTGCCTGGCAGGGATAGATAACTGTTAAGGGGTGTAAGCCAAGAGGCGTATCTTAACCCTCCAAAACAAATGGCACAGTCACAAAATAGCAGTTTTAGTGCAAGGTGATTTATTGGTGCTCCCAAAAATCCAAAAAGTGCAAAAAAATGAGTGTCCAATGTAAAATGTAATGTAAAACTATTTACATTATATACATTAATGTACAGTAATAAACAAGGACAATTTCCTCAATGTTAACAGGGGCAGCAATGGCAGTACTTTCCTGGGCACAACCAGACACACTTTTTTCCCTGGAGAAGGACCAGTACAAATACTTAATGCCCACCCCAGGAACATGCCAAGTATCAAAATAACAATTATCTCCATGTAATTTAGATATGATAAGCTATAATATCAATAACATGTAAAATGTCATCATTACACCAGTAAGACATTGCAATGCGTGCACTCACTACAATGGCTCTGCTGCCCACAGCCAGTGACAGTGTCACATTACCGCCCTCTTCTCCTGAGGTGACGATGTTAGGCAGCTGAGACAAGTAATCTGCTGTCACATTCTCCTTCCCTGCCTTATGCCGTACCTGGAACTTGAAGGGCTGGAGTTCCAGATTCCAGCGGGTCGCTCTGGCCAGACATTCCTTCTCAATAGTGGAGTACCTGGTTTACCGAGGCAGGAGTTTTCGACTCAGGTACAGAACTGGGCACTCTTCCCCTGGATCTCCCTGAGCCAGCACAGCTCCAATTCCTACTCCAGAGGCATCCACTTGGACCAGGAATCTGTCTGGACAGTCTGGACTGGAGAAGAGCACATGTGAGACTTCAAGGCCTGAAACGAAACCTGAGGGATGAACCTGCGATACCATCCTACCAGCCCAAGGAAGGACTTTGTGCAGGGTCGAGGACAGTTGAGAATGGCCTCTACCTTGGCTACATGAAGCCGAACCTCCCCTCGTTGCTTGCCCACTCACATCTTTGTAAATTCAGGGTGAGCCCAGTGGCATTTATCCGCAGGACTGCACAGGTGCTCCAAATGCTCCTTCCATGTATGGCTGTAGATGACCACATCATCCAAGTACGCAGCACTATAGTCCTCACAACCTTGGAGCACCCAGGACGCTTTGCCTGGCATCCATCAACTATAAATAAATAGGCAAAATTAGAACTATACACTATTTTTTTGTTGAAACAAATGGACAAAAAATTCTGCATCAGAATAAGATAATAACACCGTACGCATGCCTATTACTGAAAGCAAAATTATGAAATATCTCACTCTTATCCTCTACCGACTCCGAGCCGACTCTTGCTGGAATCTGCCAGTGGCTTGTAATCAGGTAGGCTGAACCTGAAGTTCTTACGCAATGCTTCATAGTAGGTTTTACAGGAGGCTAGTGGAGAACAAGGATTCATTTCGGCGTCAAAGGATAATACAAGACTCAAGAATATTAAAACAAAGATCCAAAGACTGTAGATCACTCACCTCGAATCATATCAGGAGCAATATCCTGCATATACTGACTCTCAGCCATTTCTCGTATCAGAAACGTGGTGACTACTTCGTTATTTTGAGAGCCTAGCCTGTGGGAAGAAGACCTGATTTTAATCAGAGTTGGTTTTTTACCTCTGCATGCCAAAAGGTATTGAAATAGAATGCTTAATCAACTTACACTTGTTGTGGGTCATAGCGATGCCTCGGATTAGCCTCTGCATTACGAAGCCCCCCAATGCATTATGAAGCCGCCGCACAGAAAAAAAGACAACTTAAATTATTTTTTATCCTCTGGGCTAGTAACCAAACCAAACTCAGAAAATTCCAGTCTTTTTTGCTTTAATAATGCTTAATAATACCACAAAATTCTCTTTTTGATTGTGATTCTTTCACATCACGGTGATGGTCATGCTCTTCTAACGCCTTCAGTCTGCTGCCCAGATTCTCTTTCGCTGACTCTTTTTGCTGAAGTCAACGCAAGTAACAGTGCTGTCTTTAAAGCATCTCCAAATATATGCGATCAATTGGTTCAAATGGTCGCTTACAGAGTGCCTCCAGAACTGTAGGGAGATCCCACTGTGGAGTGATGGGCTGCTGTCTCTGCACTTCTTTAAGGAAGCATTTCAGGAAACGGTGGCTAAAGGCTGGTTTATCCCCAAAACCCTTGTGACATGAGGATACAGCTGAATGTGTGCCCTGAATTGTCTGTATAACTGCATCAGACAACCCAAGATGTGCTAGTCTGTCCCTAGTCTAGTCTGTGTCAGGAGCTAGACCTTGAGAGGTTGACCTAACACTGGCATGGCTCCTATTTTTCCCTTCACCTGAGACAGTATTCCCCATTGCTAAGGAATTGTCCAGGGTGCTTACGTGGACAGTTGCATCAGCTCTTCAAACCAGGGCCGCCGAGGTGTTCTGGTACCACTAGAATGACGGACAGTCTCTCCTGTCTCACTTTCATCAACACCTGAGGTATGAGATGGACAAGGGGAAATGCATAGAGCAGTTTCCTCTGCCATCGTGCATGGGCCAAGGCTGCCACTCCCAGAGGGGTTGTCCTCTGGCCTCACTGAGAACCATATAAGACAATGAGTGTTCTCCCTTGTGGCAAAAATATCCACTTCTGTCCTCCCGAAGAGTCCCCATATTTGGAGAACTAAATCTGGATGTAGTCTCCATTCATCTTCCTGTGGCCCACCCCTTGACATGAGGTCTGCCCTCGTATTGTCAGAATGTGTGAGCGCCCTCATGGACTGTAGACTGGCATAAGACCAGTCCATATGTCGTTCGCTTCTCTGTTAAGAGGCGGCGAATGCACCCCTCCCTGTCTGTTTATAAAGGGGACTGCAGTTCCCTTTTCTGTCCTGACAAACACATCTTGCCACTGTAACATCGATACAAAGTGTTTCAGGACCAGTTGAACTGCTGTGAGCTTGATGTGCCGGTCCTCTGACTGGGGCCATTTTTCCTCCTACTGCTCTGGTAGTTGATGGGGGAATGATAAAAAGGCATCTCTTGTGCTGGACTGGGTCCAGCTTGAGCCATATGAACCATCTCTGAAGGCTTCTCATGTGAAGCAAGCCTAGCTGTACAACTGGGTTGGCTGCTGATATGAGCCCCAAAAAGCACATGCCAGTTAAGGCTGTAACTGTCCTGACTGGGCAAACACAGGTGAGGCTTTCCCCCATTGTTTCCTGGCTGGGCTTTGATAAGCATGCCCTCAAGGAGGCAGGGTCAAGTGTTATTCCTAGTTTAGCAGCCTGTTTGCTTGGCTTGAGCATGCTCTTCTTCCAGTTCACAGCAAAACCCAAGCTGGGCTGGTGTGAACCATGGCCAACTCCTTGACCTTCACCATAAGAATCAACTTCAGGCAGCCTGCTTAGCTTCCACGAGGGAATGTGCAGAGGGAGCGATATAACTCTATAGCAGGCTCTCTTGATGATGACTGGGAAGTCGGTCATGATGGATAGAGTGGAGGGAGGTTGATCTTGGCTGGGGAGGGAGGACGGGAATCGCTGGAGTTCTTACTGCCCTCTCTGTCACTCACGACCTGTGCATAATGCTGGAAATGACTCCAGCACTGTTGGCGCATAATGGAGGACAACTGACAGCAAGCAATGCAGTCCGGTGGGTCCTTTACGCCAATCTGGGCATGTTGAGGACCCAAGCATTCAAAGCAGTAGTCATGTACATCTGTCCCAGAAATGAGACTGGCATAGCTGGAGCCCCGATTTTGCTGCCAGGTCAGATAACAGGTCAGGTCAGTTGAGCTGAACTCCACTTACCTAGATCTCATTACTTCACTGCCTTCATTCTCTCTATCTTGGTGTATTCATAAATCCTAAGGCTCCTCTTTATGAAAACTGCATTCTGGTCCCACAGCAATATTGAATATTTGAGATGATTAATGGAAGATGCAGTAGGGTCAATCAATTTTCAAGGGCGTGTTTAAGTTATTAACCCCCCTGGCTAACATGTAAAGCTATGGGATGTTGTGTTCAGAGAAAAACTACATTTTCAATATTCAAGAGTGGACTTTTTTCCTCTGCTCTTTACTACAACCCCATATCCAATATCGGCCAATATACAATGCTGATGACTGAATTATTTATTTGTTGGTTTATGTTATGACTGGAAACACAAGGCTGGACTCAAGAGCACAGCTCAGACACAGGATAACAGTTCAAGTAAAGAGTCTTTACTTAACGTGGCAAGGTTCGGTACACAGGTAGGCACTCAGCGAAGGCAAACAAAATCCAAAGGGGTGAGGCAAAGGAAAAGTCAGGTAATAGGCAAAGTCCAAAAAACACTGGGGCGGATATAACTGGAAAATGGCTGGACTGCTAGACACAGGGCACAAGACGAACTGGCACTGGACTACCAAACGAACACAGCTTAAACACACTGGGCCCCCACTGACACGGACTCTTACCCCCCCCCCCCCCC
>OOFE01049656.1:0-12810 GCA_900323365.1 Monocentris japonica
AGCAGCGCCAGCACGCTCCACTCTGGTAAAAAAAATCACATTCAAACAAGTTCAATACAAGAGGGCAACAATTATAACATTCAACTGATCTAATAGAGTGATCGCTGTCACACTCCCTGCACAACTACAGAGAGATGTATGCACTATTGATGCTGCAGGTCTTGAATGTGTGGAGCTGTTTATTTTAAGGGCTAAATGTTTATTAGTATAGGCTTTGGCCGCGGAAAATAAATGCTGGGATGTAAGCAGCCCACCATGTGGTGTCTGCTGCGTTTTCTAGATGCGCAGGAGCTGCAGCAAAAGATATATGTGTGTAAAACTGTGCGCAACTCAGATGTGCAGCTCGCTGTGCGTGTCGGATTTCAGTTGGGGTCCGGCGCTACGCAGGGGCTATATGTTTCAGCTGTGTTTTCTTTACCGTCCTTGGTAGATTCAGGCTCACGCAAGCAAATGCACAAACGTTGCATGACAGATCGCCGCAGTCGTTGCGTCACATCAGAGGACACACAACGGGACGGCCAGAGTCTGACCTGCTGAGACGCGCCGGGTTAACGGGGACTGAGGACAGTCAGCAGGACCGCTGTTGTAGAAGACCGCTGAATACACTATTTCGCTCAAAAAAGGTAAGATGGTGTTGTTTGGAGCGTGCTTCACCCCGAGCTCAGTCGGTGAATGAATAGGTTAAAGGAAAATAGATTACAATGGAAATAGATTATATTGCATACGTTTCAATGCGTCAGAATTTTACGCCCCAGTGAATTGCACCAGACACCCCAGGGGAAAAAGTAAATTATATGTAAGAAAAAAAAATATGAGAGAATATAATAATGTATAAAGTTGGTCTAAAGTCTACAGTAGCTTATTATTTAATGTGGGGTACAGACATGGGTGTGGCCCTGTAGATAGGCTCACTCCCCCAGACCTTGAATCTGTCATTAAAATAAGCTGAGCATGCTATTTTGGCAGAGCTCCACTTCTATCTTAAACAAACCAGATAGCTTTTAAATGTTGTAGGATTTTTCCATTTCCTCCTCTTTCTGTGGAAGATTTCAATGTTACTGAGTCTACATTTGTCACAAACGTTTATATCCTTTTTCTTTCTCATCTGGGAATTAACATTGTAAGTCTGATTTGTGGTAAAAAAAAGAAAACTTTACTCAGTCAGTAAAGTAAAAGTAATATATTTTCTTTATTATTTGTGCCTCCATATGCTGTAGCTGTCTGAATAGCTATATTGTAAGGTAGAAGGGGGTTGCGAGAAGTTTCTATGGAAAACATGGCTAATGGTTAAACTGCTGCTGGGCCTATCTGCCAACGTGTCTCTTTTGGGTGAATGTGAGGTCAAGGTTTAATGGCGTTCCATGCAAAATGGTCCCCTTGTTCCCTCTGCCATTTACTGACATTACATTTACTTGCTCAGAATTAGGCTTCAAGAATACAAAATAATCAGCGATCACTTTCGGCATGATTGCACTCATCTATAATTATGGTATAATATGAAGTGCACTGAACAGGCCAGCTTATTCAATTTACTCTGGAAATATAGGATACAGTATCACCATGTGTGCCTCTTGGCAAGATGATTTACTGGACAACCCAGAAGAGTGACACCTTGACAGGATGGGATGTTTTGTAAGCAATCTGACCTCAGCAATTCTCTCTCTTTAGGTTTTAAACTATTGATTCCTGCACACTATTGATACAGAAGACCAAATATGGGCATGGTAAGTGGAAGAGGCCTCTCATCTTACATTATATAAGTATATTGTGGATTGTATGAAACAGTGAATAATGCTGAAAGGAGGATCAGGCTCAAACAGACTATGTCTTGGGGACAATACATTGTTTTGTGTGCCATTAAATAAGGTGCAGACAGAGTGGAGGTGAAATGAAAACTAGCCATTCAATTGCTGCAGCCTGCACCTCTGAGCCATTTGTATTATAAAGGCAGTAGTGTAGGGTGTCATTGCTACCTGTGGTGCATGTATATTGTCTTGTTTGACAAAGGCAAGAGGGGAGGGATGAGGAGGCAGAAATTTTGCTGCTAACATTACTTCAAGATTAAGACTTTAATTACCCATTACATGAAATTTGATTGGTTAAAAAAATGTCTTTTTTAAAGTTTGTTTGGTGAAAAGCCTGTTGCTAGGGGCTGATATTTGTAGCCCTGCTGTTGCGTAGGTAAAGCTCTCCAGCTGTCGAAAAGAGTGATGGTCTCTGGCAATGCTGAAGCCGAGGATCTGGGCATGTGCAGTGGCCCCTCAACTGGGTGGAGAAGACATATTGGCTGACTGCCTCAATGCAGCAGGAATCTCTAAGACAGCAGCTGCAGTTTGAGCTTTTAATATGTAGGCCAAGTTCTCTTATTTCCCCCAATGAATGAGCTTATAACCTCACAACTTCATAGTGTCAAAATGCTAGGGGTCCTAAACTGTAAGTATTATTATCAAATGGGTGTGAATGGTTCGTTGCATTTTTCACAACAATGCTCTTGTGCAGAGCATAATTTTACATTACATGCTCAGTGGTATTATTTTGTCAAGCATTGTGTGCTAGACCCCTGCAAAGGGAGCAGGGCTTTGTGTGTAACCTGACTCCCTGTTGCTCGTACACACCCACCATCCCACCCCTACACAAATACACAGGGCACATGCACATACACACACACACACACACACACACAATCAAATTTCTGGGGGTCAGACAGGTGCAAGTTGTCTAATACAGTCAGTCAGCTGCTGCCATGGCAGACTTGGCTTCACTGCCTGCCCTCAGGTCCCCTCACGTGGCCTTACACAGCCCCTTGTACACATTCCCATAGCAAATATTAAATGTCCTGGACTTCAGTAAAAAGTCAATTTCAGATAAACAGGGGGATTCAGGCATCTACACACTTGGTCACAGACAGACACAGACTGATAATATAAAATAAAAAGTTACATATCACAGCTTTAAGTATTGCCTCAGAGCTATAAACAACCTGAACTTCACTGAACACTTATCTCTCTGTCAATTGACACACTTGAAGCTGTTTTACTTCGGAAATGTGAGTAAATGTTTTTTCTTACAGGTGTTCCGAGGCACGATAACAGATGCTCCCAACTTTGATCCCAGCGCTGATGCTGAGAGCCTTTACAATGCGATGAAAGGCATTGGTGAGTGTCTCAATGCTCCAGATCTAGGCCAGGGAAATAAAAGCTCATCTTTCATCCTCACCCCTCATCTACTGAATGGTCATAAAAATAACTTTTTCCCAGCAGTCACAATTATAATACATTTACTGTAGAGATCAGTGACTTATATGGGTCTGGAATGGTTATTGCTGTGTGCTCCTCAGGCAGTGATAAAGAGGCTATCTTGGATCTGGTCACCTCTAGAAGTAATGCACAGAGGCAGGAGATCATCGCAGCATACAAATCCAACTTTGGAAAGGTAAAAGATTACATTTCATTTCATATATCACTGACATCAATGAAACCCATTTTGAGCTGTGACTGGCAGCTAGTATAAGTGACTGTCAGCCAGTTGGCCCCAAAAATCTAACAAAACACCCCACTACATATGTACAGCTGTGGGATACACACACCTTTATGTTTTTTATGCAGCCAGACTGGTGCTTTAGCTCATGTGGTAGGGCAGTAGACTTTCATGCAGCTATCCAGGATTCAAATGCCAGAGTTTGCTTTTGCTTTGGGCAATGTGCCTATACTGTGTTAAACAATCAAGCAATGGCTACGCCTCCTTTTTCCCCCTCTAGATATTATTGCATTTTAGAAATAAAAACACAGAAAATGATTTGGCTGTGCTGTTTCTCTTCCAAAGATAAAGTTTACATTTCATTTCCAGCCTTTCTACTGTGTGCATGTGCAAACTGGTTGAAGTTTATTGACACACTTCTCTTTTGGTCCAACATTATTAGTTGTGACCAGCAGCTAGTGTAAGTCACCCTCCACTGCACATATAGAGCTGCAGGATTCAGGGATACAATACCCATATGCTTCTCTAGCAGTCACACTGATGCTTTGGCTCACTTGGTAGTGTCGGATCTAGTACAAGTGGACCCAAATGCAGACAAAAGGCTGGAGGCAGGGAGTACTCAAAAGGCGGGCTTTACTGGAGTATCTCAAAACAGGAACACAGGCATGAAATAAAAAAAACAACAAATCTGCTGATAGTAAACAGAGACACATTAGGGCAGTAGTAGCAGCAGTTGACAAAAGACAAACTAGGATTGAACTGACTGGGGGCAGAGTTTAAGTACATGGTGAGTCAATTAGTAAATGGGAATCAGCTGAGCGCACCAGCAGCATGGCGATCCAGACACGTCCACAGCCTGTGAGAAGGGAGAGAGAGAGACAGAGACAGACAGTGAGAGGGACACACTAAGGAACAGAGGTAGGAGAGGAGGGAGGCAGTGCAGACGTGACAGGTAGGGCAGCAGACGTTCATGCCGGGGTCATGCGTGCAGATCCTGGAGTACCTGCACCAATCTGGTCACAGCTTATCACAAATGACATGCTTGTTCAGAAAAGGAAATGTTTAAAAGATCATGCCATAAGTAACTATGCCTTAATATTTATACCTATAGAACAACACCATTACACGAGGATTACTCAGAAGGGCACAATAGTAAATGTGAAATGTCATTTCACCAGGACCTGATTGATGATCTGAAGTATGAGCTGACTGGCAAATTTGAGCGTCTCATCGTCAGCCTGATGAGATCACCAGCCTACCATGATGCCAAAGAAATCCACGATGCCATCAAAGTATGACATTTCCTAAATACTTTCTCATTGTTCAGTTACATCAAATGAAGCAGAAGCTTTTTATAGTCGATCTCATGCTCTATTTCAAGGGAGCTGGAACAAATGAGAAATGCCTAATTGAAGTCCTGGCATCTAGAAACAACCGACAGATGAAGGAGATGGTTGCGGCATACAAGGACGGTGAGACATTTTATTTTTTATGATGTGAACTAATGCAAAATTACATGGAAATCATTTCAAATAAAGAGAAAATATGTTTGTCAATTTAGCTCAGTTCAGTAACTGTGGTTTTCTCCAGCATATGGCAGTGACGTAGAGGAGGATGTGATTGGGGACACGTCAGGACACTTCAAGAAGATGCTGGTTGTTTTACTTCAGGTCCGTACATTGAATAGTTAACTTTATCAACAGCCAGGTATCCAGTCAGCTGTGGACTGGCTGTCTTAGCCACAGTGCCTTCAGTCATTGACTTTTGAGCAGCCTGTTGTTTTGGTGGATTGGTGACTGTGTGCTCATGGTTCCAGGGGACCAGAGATGAGTCAGGAGTGGTGGATGCAGACCTGGTGGACGAGGATGCACAAGTGAGAGCTCAGTCCCACATGCTTATGCTAAACTGCAAACTGTTTTCATTGTAAAAAGTCATTTAATCTAGCATTCAGTCTTAAAAGCTTATTTTTCTTAACCCAAGTGAAAAACTTCTTGCCAAAGTAAATTGGCTTGTTTCCAGAATCTTTGAATCAAGTAACACTGACAAGGACTAAACCAGTGGACCCAGTAGCAGACACGAAGCAAGAGACGAGGGTAACCGAACACGGTTTAAGTAGAGACAGGAACACTTAACGGAAGCTACAACAGGTAGCACAAATCTGGGGATAACAGGCAGGTAATCTACAACTGACTAGAACAGCGGTAGCAACTAAGGATGTAACACGACAAACTAGCACCAAACAATGGGGGAAGCAGGGCTTAAATAGGGGATGATGGTGTGACTGCGATAGGCAGCAGCTGTGCAGCAGCAGCAGGGCTGCAACCAGTGACACCCACCAACCTGCAACAGAGGGAGACAGAGATACACACATACCACAGACTGAGACAGAGAGACAGAGACACTAGGGAACAGGGGTGGAGGAGGATGCAGCCTGGACAGGTGTGACCAACACAATCTTGATACAAGTGGGGTGACCTGCCTCATTTCAAGGTAGTCTCACTTTGTCCAGAAACTTTGTCCCACTACAATTGTCTAGACAATTCTTGAAGCAACCAAAACCTGTGTTTAAAACAAGTGCAACTATCTCGCCCTATTAGTAGATTTTTTTTTCACTTGTTTTAATAAGTAGGCCTTGGATGTCGATAACCTTTTGCTCCTTGCATTATTGCTGCATTACCCTGTGCTTTATCACCTCTGCTCAGGACCTGTTTGCAGCTGGTGAAGAGCAGTGGGGGACTGACGAGGCCAAATTCATCATGATACTGGGAAACCGCAGTGTGACCCACCTGCAAATGGGTGAGGACAGCACTGGGGGAAATTAACATGGGAGTGTGGCATCCAGACATTCCCACTGTAACCTTGAGTCCCTCAGGAGTGACGTAGTTGCTGGTTAAAGTTTAGTTATGGGATGATTTCTTGTAGCTAAATATTGCACAGTCATATCTTCTTCTCACCCACGGACGCTTCACTGATTACTTGAATGAACAACCAATTGCATCACCACATAAGGATGCCTTTACTAGGAGGAAATAGCAAACTTTACACAATTCACAGAAATGCCCTGTTTTTTGGTTCACTTAGTTTTTGATGCATATGAGAAGATTGCAGAGAAGTCGATAGAGGACAGCATAAAGAGCGAATTGTCTGGGAACTTTGAGAGGCTGATGCTGGCTGTTGGTAAGACTCACACGGTCCTTTACCAACTATATCCACCTGCAATCAAATGAAGCTATTTTTTGCTGTGTTTGTACCACTTTTTTGATGTGACAGGGAATGTCAAGTTCCCAGTTAACGCTGGGTTCTGTGCTTGGTCTTTTCCACAGTCCAGTGCGTAAGAAGTGTTCCCATGTTCTTTGCCAAGCACCTTTACAAGTCAATGAAGGTAAATATTCTCTGGCCCTGTGCAAAAATAGCTACTCAGTCCAGCCTGCACCTCTTTATTGTCGGATGGCACACTAAGAAGTTATACAATGACAGTAGTCCTGTTCTCCATTTCCAGGGTCTTGGCACAGATGACAACACCCTGATCAGGATCATGATCTCTCGCTCTGAAATCGACGTGTTGGACATTCGAGAGTTCTTCCGTCTCAGATATGAGAAGTCACTCTACAATATGATTAAGGTTGGGAAAAATGTTAAAATTTTACCTGCAATTAAATAGCATCTATGCCTATCATCAAATTCTGTGTGTCTTTTAACCTATCAGGATGACACATCGGGGGATTACAAGAGGACTCTGCTCAATCTATGTGGAGGAGATGATGAGTAAGTTATGGCAGTGTGCAACAGCAACCAGATGGTGGTGATAGAGCACCACCTATAGGGAGTTATTATTTTCTAAGAAAGTTGACATCTGCTGTTTGAAACACAGCTTTGCCTGAAAGAGAGAAGTAGTTTGTCGTTATCAAGGATTGAGCCACAGTAGAATAATACAAAGGCAAGCAAGCCTACAGACACACATATAGACTAGTTGGTGGAACTGGACATGAAAGCAGGATTATTTGGTGATGTCATACTTTGGCAAAAAGTGTATTGTCTCAAAGTAAAGGGAACCTATGCAATGTTGAGTTAATTTCGTAATTTTCCACTCCCCACTCTGTGCTCGTTGAGGTGTGTTAGCTGTGCTCAGTGTGTTGTGTTGACTCCTGTTGTCACATTGGTCATTGCAGCTTAGCTGGAGAGTTCTTCCCTGAAGCTGCTCAGATAGCCTACAAGATGTGGGAGTTAAGTGCCATGACCAAAGTCCAGGTTTGGCCCCGTCTGCTCCCACTTTAGATGTGTCATTGCATGTTTGGCTTAGCAATGGCATGCATCTTAATTATCTGCTGGCCCTGCAGCACCTGTTTCTTGCAGTGCCCCAAACTCGTGCTGATAACACTGCCATGCGTGCACAGCAAAGGCTTTGTCTAACTGTAGATAGGATCAGAATGCTGTTCATTTTACAAATTACAATACTGAAATCCAGCCAGTTCTTGTTACAATGCTCTATCCACATTGTGCCCAAGTGTCCAGCGAATGTCACAAAGATCTCAGCATTTTGGTCAACAAAAGGCTTTCTCACTAACTCTTGATCTGATTTAGTTGTTTTTCAGGCCACCCACCCTCCCTCTGTTGGTGGTGTCAGGGCCTCTAACCCCAACAGGGCACACTCCCCCTCAAATGTCAAGTGAATATTGTCATAAAGCTTTATATGCTATTTCAAAATGCCAAGAATTATGAGATCAGCTGAATAAATCTTTCAATGACAGTACATTACATGGCATTTATCTCTTGCATGTTTTGCAGACCTTGGCATCTTTATTGCTGTAACTCTCCAGATCCGGTGTACTGAATTCCAGGAACAGAGAGAGCGTATTTGAACACTGCTTTGCTTTGCTGCTCCACATTTTGTGTGTCTGTGTTAATATTAAATCTAATTCCTCCCATTTTGTCATTCTTCTATCTTAGCTAAGGCCAACTGTCCGCCCTGCAGCCAATTTTGACCCTTCTGCTGATGCACAAGCTCTGAGGAAAGCAATGAAAGGATTTGGTATGCAACCCCAGTTTGGAAAATAAAGCACATTGACTACAACAACTCTATGATTTTAACCACTCTATGGTATTATCCCTTTCCTGGCTACAGGAACAGATGAAGATGCCATCATTGACATTGTTGCACAGAGAAGCAATGCCCAGAGGCAAGAGATCAGACAGACCTTCAAATCCTTATTGGGAAGGGTGAGAGAGAAGCATAATTCCAAATGAAACAAAATACATGGCATTATATGAGTTGGACCTCACACTTCTTGTCTCTTATTTGGTTTTTGATACACGCTTATACATCAACCACTTGGATGTCCCAAGTACAAAAACAGTTCAACATCTCATCGGTTATTTGCTCCGGAATGTTTCCTGTAGCAAGATCATAACAATTTCCATTCATGACATGTCAGTCTATGCCACTGCCTTTGATCTGTTCTCAGGATCTGATGAAGGACCTGAAGTCTGAGCTGTCAAAGAACCTAGAGAGGCTTATCATCGGGCTCATGCTGACCCCAGCTGAGTTTGACGCCAAAATGATGAGGAAGGCAATAGAGGTACTGTAGAAGTTGATATCTTTTTTGGTATCTTTTGTTTTATAAGTGGGTCATGTTGTGGCAAATTGCCTGTAAGCACTCAGAACTCTGTAGGTTGAAGCACATAAAAATATATTGTATACAGATATATTGGAGAGAGATACCTCGTCACAGGTTAAGTCAAAATCTCTCTATACTCTCTCTCCAAAAATCAGCTTACTACAATCTTTATAGTTTCTTTGGAAGCAAAGAAGTCTCATGATTGGTTCTCTCATGCTTTGATAGCATTCCTAACATGGTTCATCCTATGGGTTCTCTCCACCTAGTAGTGGTCTGGACAAGGTCAGATTTATGACTTCCTTGAAGGGTCTCTCTGGCCTGTTGTGCAATACTCTGGCACATGTTCATAGCATCTGACAACACAGTATCAGTATAACCAGCCACAAATGATAAATACTAGCAATCTATGCCAATTTACTTTCACAGTCACTTGACAGTTCATTCTTGAGATGGCTGCTTGATGTGTGTGTTAGATATGCTATGTTCGATATGCTGTCTAGAAAGCCAAAGAAAAGCTAATGGACCAAATTGACCCTCCACAAAAGAGATGTCACCCCTGTGCTAAAACATTTTGTTGTTGGTATTTGAAGAAACGTCCTCACTGGGCATGAGGTGATCGTGATCAACACAATATTAGGGAAGTGGATCATTACAATACAAATAAAGATTATGCATATAGATACAAAAATATCAAATATTGATTATGTCAATGCATATAGAGACCCTGTACAGACAGCCTCTTCTCTGTCTAGCTGTGTGATATGACTCTTGCACATAAATTGTCGTAAATGATCTGGTAGTTGTGAAGCGGCGTTGTCGGTCTGTGCTGTAAAACGTCTGTTTTGGCAGGGGGCTGGGACAGATGAACATGCTCTGATTGAGATCCTGGTCACCAGGAGCAATGAGGAGATCCTTGCCATGAATGCCGCCTACCGGGATGGTGAGTTAGAGTTCGGCAGCCACTCTGGGATACCAGCAACGGCCTTAAAATAGCTGTAGACCTCACTTTTCTGTCATAAATCCTTACATGTTGTTACATGCAATATGTATCACATATCAGTCATCATGCATTGATGTTTTGTAGCCTATAAGAAGTCTTTGGAAGAAGCCATTCAATCAGACACGTCAGGCCACTTCTGCCGCATCCTTGTTTCTCTAGTGCAGGTAATGTTCTTCCTTATGGGAACTTGTATTGTATTTTATTTCCACACTCACACATCCTCACTGGTTGCAGTTAAGCGACTGTAGCAGAGAACAAAAAGCTCAATTACAATGACATCACTAACAGTTCTCATTCAGAATGTGGTAGCAATATCACAGTCTTAACCTAACATGCTTTGATCTATTCAGGGTGCAAGAGAGGAGGGCCCAGCAGACGTGGAAAGAGCTAATGCAGATGCTCAGGTGATCACAAATCGGGTTGCCCACTAATACTGTATTGTTTGATTGTGCCATTAGGTATAATATTGAAATGGGGAAATGGTCTGAATGGTAGTTCCTGTTGCTTTTACTGAACCTCACAGGAACTTGCAGATGCATGCAATGCAGACTCTGATGACATGGAGATGAAGTTCATGAGTATTCTGTGTACCAGGAGTTTCCCCCATCTTAGAAGGGGTAAGGCCCAAGACAGAGGAATTATAGTGATAGATGAATGTCAGATCTAAATGTGTGCATGCATTCAAATTTCAATTACTGAGCAAAATGAGTCTGGTCCACGATAATTGACAATACCATTTGCCATTTACAGTGTTCCAGGAATTTGTCAGATACACCAACAAGGACATTGAACTGATTATCAAGAAGGAAATGTCAGGAGATGTGAAAAATTCCTTTTATGCAATAGGTAAAAAGTGACCTTGACATTTGGCCATATAATATGGTACACCACTCCTGAGTGGTGTACCATTTCTGGTGCTGCGGCTCCTCCTCAGTCCTTTCTGGCTCTCTCTTTCCTTTGCAGTGCGCAGTGTAAAGAACCAGCCCTCTTATTTTGCTGACCGTTTGTACAAAGCCATGAAGGTAAAGCTATTCATGTTTGGTTCTTTCAATGTAGCAAGCCCATGATCCCCCTGTGTGTTTAGAACTGGAGGCCTGCTACAGATAGCCAGGGGGTGTGGATGCCAGCTAAAGCTAGTGAAAGGGTTACTTGTGGGTGCATGGAATATATTTAGGCTGTTGTATCATTTTCTGTATCCTTGCTTTGTGCTGTACTTCTGAGCTCTCTCGAAGAGTAGCTGCTACTGTAACTCGGAAAAAAATCAGAATAAACAAAGCATCTATTGATTTCCTCTGTAGGGCCTTGGTACAGATGACAGAGCACTGATCCGCATCATGGTCTCCCGTAGTGAGATTGACCTTTTCAATATTCGCAAAGAGTTCAAGGAAACACACGACGCCTCCCTCCATGAATTCATCCAGGTAGAAACCATGGTTGTAAGTTACAATTTTTGTCTATTAACACTCTTGCTTGGTTTGTAGTGTTCACCTCTGTATTTCCTATCTCTGTAGAGTATTTGTCCGATTGCCTTTGTGCTGTTCTGTAACTATGTGTGTGTTGTGCCTTCTTCTTTTGGTGGTGTGATCGGGTGGTGGGGGTAAGGTAATCTATAGCTTCCTGTGGTGGACTTAAGGTCTGTGGGTATTGCACAGCTGTTAAGGAATTTCCCTTGCATGCTTAACTTCCTCTCTGTACTCTGCGTGTGATTGGCTAACAGCTGTGGAGACAGGAAGTGCCCAATAGCAGTTCTATATTTATTTACTGATGAAATCACTGACACCAAAACAGTCAATTAGGGTGCCCTGGATTTCAGAAATATTATAAAATTGTGCAACAGGAAGGATTTATATATTACATGTTGTGTATTGTGCAGTTTGAAAGAAGATGAGAAATTTTCAAAATTACAAATGTGCGTACTTCTTTTCCTTTTTGTATTTTTGAGTTAGGACACTCTATTCCATTACAATCCCTTTGATAGCATATTTTTGAGCTGTCAATTTAGCTCTTTCTCTCTCTCTCTCTCTCGCTCTCTCGCTCTAAATATGTGTTACTAACTTTATGCTATGATTGCCCCTATGACTCCCATTCATTTAAGATTAGTGGTGGATAAAGTAGATTTTGCTAATGTTTGACTGACAATTACCAGAGAATCAAACCATGCAGCCCACTTTCAACTGATCCATCGATGCTCTGGCCAAATTTCAAAACAGAATATCACGTGAAAAAAAACAGGAACTTTCCATGAATTCAAGCTCTTATCATTTGTGTTTTTCCTCAGGGTGATACCTCAGGAGACTACCGTAAAACCCTGCTGATGCTCTGTGGAGGAGAGGATTAAACGTGTCCAATCGCTGAAGCTTCGTACACAGACTCCACTGATAAACCACGAGACAAGAGCGCATTAGCGCCCACAGAATGGAGCTGTGGGGGTTACTGTCAGTATCTATTGTGAATGCCCCTAACTGCTGCCACTCCTCAGCCAAACCAAGTGACCTATGACCTCCTTGCCTTCCAAGTTGTCTGCTGTCATGTCTGCGTCTTCCTGTCAATCAGGATATTTTTTCTGTCTTTCTTTTTCTTTTTTTACAGAGTTGTATGGAGTATGGAGATGCTCAGTTTAGTGTAGAAAAGTGCTTGACTACATGTCTAATCTAAATCATTGGAGACTTGCAAGTGATTGAGGAGTGCTTTCAGATCGTAGGCCGTCTATTGATGACT